>ML111059.1:18478-80815 GCA_003697995.1 Taxidea taxus jeffersonii
ATACCCAGTAGTGCAATTGCTGGGTCATAAGGTAGCTCTATTTTCAATTTTTTGAGGAACCTCCATGCTGTTTTCCAGAGTGGTTGCACCAGCTTGCATTCCCACCAACAGTGTAGCAGGGTTCCCCTTTCTCCGCATCCTCGCCAGCATCTGTCATTTCCTGACTTGTTCATTTTAGCCATTCTGACTGGTGTGAGGTGGTATCTCATTGTGGTTTTGATTTGTATTTCCCTGATGCCCAGTGATATGGAGCACTTTTTCATGTGTCTGTTGGCCATCTGGATGTCTTCTTTGCAGAAATGTCTGTTCATGTCCTCTGCCCATTTCTTGATTGGATTATTTGTTCTTTGGGTGTTGAGTTTGCTAAGCTCTTTGTAGATTTTAGATACTAGCCCTTTATCTGATATGTCATTTGCAAATATCTTTTCCCACTCTGTCAGTTGTCTTTTGGTTTTGTTGACTGTTTCCTTTGCTGTGCAAAAGCTTTTGATCTTGATGAAGTCCCAATAGTTCATTTTTTCCCTTGCTTCCCTTGCCTTTGGCGTTGTTCCTAGGAAGAAGTTGCTGCGGCTGAGGTCGAAGAGGTTGCTGCCTGTGTTCTCCTCAAGGATTTTGATGGATTCCTTTCTCACGTTGAGATCCTTCATCCATTTTGAGTCTATTTTCGTGTGTGGTGTAAGGAAATGGTCCAATTTCATTTTTCTGCATGTGGCTGTCCAATTTTCCCAACACCATTTGTTGAAGAGGCTATCCTTTTTCCATTGGATGTTCTTTCCTGCTTTGTCGAAGATTAGTTGACCATAGAGTTGAGGGTCTATTTCTGGGCTCTCTATTCTGTTCCATTGATCTATGTGTCTGTTTTTGTGCCAGTACCATACTGTCTTAATGATGACAGCTTTGTAGTAGAGCTTGAAGTCGGGAATTAGGCTTATAGATTTTTATTTGTCTGTTTGCAGTTTTATTCCTTTTCCTTTTGTCTTGGATCAGGGTGTTTTTGTTTGTTTTTTTGTTCTCTTTTTTCTTCTTTTCTTTTTTCTCTTACAGGCTTATTTTGACAAACAAATCAAAGCACACTTAGTTAAAATCCAAACACTCCCCATTACAAACAAGGACGAACTTTGTAGAGGGAGGACCAGTGGGAAAGAACAGCCAAAACCCAACAGCAGAGAGTACACAGCATACACCAGAAACACTAACTGCAGTTTTTATTTTTGTTGTTTTTCTTTTTTCTGCCTTTCTTTCCTGGAGAAAATGATGAGATGGAGAAATTCACCCCAAAAGAAAGAGCAGGAGGTAGGACTCACTGCTAGGGATTTAATCAATATGGATATAAGTAAGTGTCTGAACTAGAATTTAAGATGATTATAAAGTTGGCTCAGCTTGAAGAAAGCATAGAGAACATTAGAGAATCACTTAATGTAGAAATAAAAGAACTAAAATCTAGCCAGGCCAAAATTAAAAATGCTATTATAGAGATGCAGTCCCAAATGGAGTCTATAAAAACGAGGATGAACGAGGCAGAAGAGTCAGTGACATAGAAGATAAAATGATGGAGAAATAAGTAAGCTGAAAAGGAGAGAGAGAAAACTATGGACCATGAAAGGAGACTTAGAGAACTCAGTGAATCCATAAAGCAAAATAATATCCTGATAATAGGGGTCCCAGAAGATGAAGAGCAGGAGAGAGGGGCAGAAGATGAAGAGCAGGGGAGAGGAACAAATTATACCTGAGAATTTCCCTAATCTGGAGAGAAAAATAGGCATTCAAGTCCAAGAGGCACATAGAATCCCCCTCAAAATCAACAAAAATAGGTCAATACCTTGCAATATAATAGTGAAGCTTGTAAATTCCAAAGATAAAGAGAAAATCTGGAAAGCAGCTTGGGACAAGAGGTCCTTAACCTACAAGGTAGAAACATAAGGGGACAGAGGACATGTGAACATAGACCTGGCAGGGCAGAAAAGACTGGCATGATATATTCAACATGTTAAATAGGAAAAATATTAAGCCAAGAAAACTTTATCCAGCAAGGCTGTCATTCAGAATAGAAGGAGAGATAAAGAGTTTCCAGGACAAACTAAAACTAAAGGTATTTGTGAGCACTAAACCAGCCCCACAAGAAATTTTAAAGGGGAAACTTTGGGTGGAGAGAGAGCCCAAAAGTAGCAAAGACGGAGAAGAGCAGAGACGATCTACAGGAATAGCAACTTTATGGGTGATACAATGGCACTAAATTCATATCTTTCAATAACTACTCTGAATGTAAATGGACTAAATGCTCCAATCAAAAGACATAGGGTAACATAATGGATTAAAAAACAAGACCCATCAGTATGCTGTTTACAAGAGACTAGTTTTAGAGACAAAGACACCTTCACATTGAAACTGAGGGAGAGGAGAACCATTTATCATGCCAGTAGACATCAAAAGAAAGCTGGTGTAGGAATCCTTATATCAGACAAAATAGATTTAATTTTTTTATTTTTATTTTTTTCAAAGATTTTTATTTATTTGAGAGAGAATGAGAATGAGAGAGATCACAGAGGAAGAGGGAGAAGTAGGCTCCCCATTGAGTAGGGAGCCCAATGTGGGACTAAATCCCAGGACCTTGAGATCATGACCTGAGTCGAAGGCAGACACTTAACTTATTGAGCCACCCAGGTGCCCCAGACAAACTACACTTTAACCCAAAAACTGTAATAAGAGTTGAAGAAGGACACTATATCATAATAAAAGGGTCTATCAAACTAGAAGATCTAACAATTATAAATATTTATGCCCCTAACTTGGGAGCAGCCAAATATATAAACCAATTAATAACAAAATTAATGAAACTCATTGATTTTTTTTAGTAAATTTTTTAAGATTTTTTTTTTTTACAATTTATTTGACAGGGAGAGAGAGATCAAGTAGGCAGAGAGGCAGGCAGAGAAAGTAGGGGAAGCAGGCTCCCTGTTGAGCAGAGAACCCAATGCGGGGCTTGATCCCAGGACTCTGAGATCATGACCTGAGCCAAAGGCAGAGACTTAACCCACTGAGCCACCCAGGCACCCTGAAACTCATTGATTATAATAAAATAATAGTAGGAGACTTTAATACCCCACTCACAGCAAGAGGCAAGTCATCTAAGCAGAAGATCAACAAGAAAACAAGGACTTTGAAAGACACACTGAACCAGATGGACTTCACAGATATATTCATAGAATTTCATCCCAAAGCAGCAAAATACACATTCTTCTCAAGTGCACATGGAACATTCTCCAAACAGATCACATACTGAGTCACAAATCAGGTATCAATCAGTAACAAAAGGGTGAGATTACACCATGCATATTTTCAGACCACAATAGTTTAAAACTTGAAGTCAATCACAAGAAAACATTTGGAAGGACCACAAATACATGGAGGTTAAAGAGCATTGTATTAAAAAATGAATGGGTCAACCAGGAAATTAAAGAAGAATTAAAAAAAATACAGAGAAACAAATAAAAATGAAAATAGAATAGTTCAGAACCTTTCAGATGCAGCAAAGGCAGTCCTAAGAAGGAAGTCCTAAGAAGGAAGCCTTTCTCAAGAAACAAGAAAGGTCTCAAATATACAACCTAACCTTATACCTAAATGAGCTGGAGCAAATAAAACTTAGCCCAGCAAGAGAAGAGAAGTAAAGAGTAGAGCAGAAAACCAATGATATAGATTAAGAAAAAAGTAGAACAGATCAATGAAACTAGGAGCTAGTTTTTTGAAATAATTAATGATTGATAAACCCCTGGACAGACTTATCAAAGAGAGAGAGAGAGAGAAAGGACTCAAATAAAATCATGAATGAAAGAGGAGATATCACTACCAACACCAAAGAAATACAATTTTAAGAACATATTATGAGCAACTATATGCCAACAAACTAGGCAATCTGGAATAAATGGATGCATTCCTAGAAACATATAGACTACGAAAACTGAAACAGGAGGAAATAGATACATGGACAGACCCTAACCAGCAAAGAAATTGAGTCAGTAATCAAGTCTCCCAAAAAGCAAGAGTTCAGGGCCAGATAGCCTCCCAGCAGAATTCTACCAAACATTTAAAGAATTAATATCTATTTTTCTGAAACTGTTTAAAAAATAGAAATAGAAAAGAATCTTCCAAACTCATTTTATGAGGCCAGCATTACCTTGATCCCCAAGCCAGAAAAAGACCCCACTAAAAAGAATTACAGACCAACATCCCTGATTAACATGGATGCAAAAATTCTAGCCAGTAGGATTCGACAGTACACTAATAGGATTATCCACCACGACCAAGTGGGATTTTTTCCTGGGCTTGAAGGGTAGTTCAACATCTTCAAATCAATGTTATGACAAATTAATAAAAGAAAGGACAAGAACATATGATCTCAGTAGATCAAAAAAGCATTTGATAAAAATATAGCTTCCTTTCTTGATAAAGCTCTCTGCCATGTAGGGATAGAGGGAATGTACCTCAATATCATAAAAGCCATATATGAAAAACCCATAGCAAATGTCATAGCCATCAGGGAAAAGCAGAGGTTTTCCCTCAAGGTCAGGAAAATGACAGGGATGTCCACTCTCACCACTGTTGCTCAACATAGTACTGGAAGTCCTAGCTTTAGCAGTCAGAACACACACAAAATAATAAAAGGCATCCAAATTGGCAAAAAGTCAAACTTTCACTCTGCAAATGACAAGATGTTCTATATAGAAAACTCAAAGACTCTACCCCAAAACTGCTAGAACAGATCCAGGAATTCAGCAAAATGACAGAATATAAAATCAGTGCACAGAAGTCAGTTGCATTTCTATACACTAATGAGACAGAAGAAAGAGAAATCAAGGAGTAGATCCTACTTAAAATTGCACTGCAAACTGTAAGATACCTAGGAATAAACCTAACCAGAGAGGCAAAGGATCTGTCGTCTATCAACTATAGAACACTTGTGGAAGAAATTGAGGAAGACACAAAGGAATGGAAAAACATTCCATGCTCAAGACTGGAAGAACAAATATCATTAATATGTCTATGCAATCTATCCATTCAATGCAATCCTTATCAAAATATCATGAGCATTTTTCACAGAGCTGGAACAAAGAATCCTAAAATTTGTATGGAACCAAAAAGACCCTGAATAGCTAAGGTAATGTTGAAAAAGAAAACCAAAGCTGGTGGCATCATAATTCTGGACTTCAAGCTCTATCACAAAGTTGTAATCATCAAGAGAGTATGGTACTGGCACAAAAACAGACAGATCAATGGAACAGAATAGAGAATCCATAAATGGACCCTCAACTCTATGGTCAACCAATCTTTGATAAAGCAGGGAAAAATATCTAGTGGAAAAAAGTCTTTTCAACTAATGGTGTTGGGAAGATTGGATACCACATGCAGAAGAATGAAACTGGACTATTTTCTTACAAGATACACAGAATAAACTCATAATGAATGAAAGAGCTAAATTTGAGGTAGGAATCCATCAAAATCCTAGAGAAGAACACAGGCAGCAATCTTTTGGCCTTGGCTACAGCAACGTTTTGCTAGGCATGTCTCCAAAGGCAGGAGAAACAAAACCAAAAATGAATGTTTGAGACTTCATCAAGATAAAAAGCTCTTGCACAGCAAAGGAAACAGTCACAAAACTAAAACGTAGCCTATGGAATGGGAGAAGAAATTTACAAATGTCTTATCAGATAAAGGTCTAGTATCCAAAATCTATAAAGAACTTATCAAACTCAACACCCCAAAACCAGATACTCCAGTAAAGAAATGGGCAGAAGACATGAATTGAATTTCTCCAAAGAAGACATCCAAATGGCCAACAGACACATGAGAAAATGTTCAACATCACTCAGCATCAGGGAAATACATTTTAAAACCACAGTGAGATCCCACCTTACATCAGTTAGAATGGCTAAAATTAACAAGACAGGAAATGACAGATGTTGGCCAGGATGTGGAGAAAGGGGAAAGCTCTTATACTGTTGTTGGAAATGCAAGCTGTTACAGCCACTCTGGAAAACAGTATGGAGGCGCTTCAAAAAGTTAAAAATAGAACTACCTTACAGCCATACGAAGGTACTTATCCAAAGGATACAAACATAGTGACTTGAAGGGGCACATGCACCATAAAGTTTACAGCAGCAATGTCCAGCATATCCAAACTGTGAAAAGAGCCCATATGTCTATAAATGGATGAATGGATAAAATATACAATGGAATATTAGCCATCAGAAAGGATAAATACTTATCATTTTCATTGATGTGGATGGAACTAGAGGGTATTATGCTAAGTGAAATAAGTCAAAGACAAACACCATATGATTTCACTCATATGTGGAATTTAAGAAACAAAACAGGTGAACATAGGGGAAGGGAAGAAAGAATAAGATAAGATGAAAATAGGGAGGCAAACTTAAGAAACACTTGACAATAGGGAGCAAACGGGGTTGCTAGAGGGGAGGTGGGTGAATTGGGTGATGGGCATTAAGGAGGGCACTTGATGTAATGAGAACTGAGTGTTATATACAACTGATGAATCACTAAATTCTGCCCCTGAAACTAATAGTATAGTATATGTTAACTACATTGCATTTAAACAAAGAATTAAATTGCAATATCAGTTATTATGTAAAGAGAGAATCATGTACAACCATTTTGGAACATGGTTTGGTGGTTTCTTCAGGAGTTCAAAAGTTTAAAATTCACCTTTGGCCCAGACATTGCACTCCTAGGTATTTATTCAAGAGAAATGGAGGCAGATACGTGAATGTTTATGATAATATTTTTAATCAGAACTATTATTATTAACCCCAAACTGGAAGCAACCCAAATGTTCACCACCCAGTAGGTAAACAACACACTATCCTAATACAATAGAATATTACTCAGCAATTAAATGAAATACAGATATGCTGAATATGGTGAATCTCAAAATCATTTTGTTGAGTGAACAAGCCTAGAAACAACATACTGCATAATACATGATTTCTTTTATGTAAAACTTTAGAAAGTGGCAACTAGTGTGTGGTTACAGAGAGATCAGTGTTTACATGTGAAAGTGGGTGGAAAGTGGGATAGCTTAAAAAGAACACAAAAAATTTGAAGGAGTGAAAAAAATGTTTATTATCTTGATTGTTGTGATTTTTCATGTGGCTGACATATCAAAACTTATCAAATTATATACTTTAAATATGTGAAGTTTACTGTATGTCAAGTATACATTAACAAAATTTCAAAAAGTTACTCGGAATAAGATGAATTTATATATATGTCATAAAAATACAGAGAACAGCACATTAATGACAAACAAAAAGAAGTCATTAAGATGATCATTGCATGAATTGGTAGCCCCAGGGAATAATGGGTTTCATAAAGTGTTTCCAATAGAGTTTTAAATAACTAATTTTCATTTTAATGTTCAAAGTTTTAAAATGATCCTTTCATTTTGATTCATGAGAGAATAGAGTTTACTTTTAATATCTGCTTTTACTGCTTATGATGTAAATTTTTTGCTGTGAAAGAGGTTGACTTTAATATTTAAACCTTTTATTATCTCCACTTCTGATCATTCATTTTTTCATTTTAAATATATAGAGAAAATAATTTATGAAAAATTGTTTATTATTATCATTCTTATTATTACTACTATGATTTTGTTGGCATACTGTAGTGATAGAAACTTTCATAGGCACTATGAATTTAGTAGAGCTCGAGGCTGTTTTTAGACTTAGAGGCTCAATGTATGTAATAGAATTAATGTGTTAAGTTAGTAACTGGCAGTTTAATTTTGTTAGAGATGAAAATTTCTCTAATTTAAACATGTAAGTGTTCTAGAATTGAATCATATTGTTTCTGTTTTTGTCCCTGGGAAAAGAAGTTGGATATAAGGATATAAGAATATAAGAATCTTGGTAGTAAGGTACTTTTGAGCTGGTTGAAATAAAAGAAGAGGCATGACACACTGTTCCTTTTATGTAATATGATATTTTTGTATTGTATAACATTACTCCTTAAAAAGAGAATACATATGAGAGAAGTCTTTCATGTTCAATAGCATTTTTGTTGCTGTTAATTTCCTTGCTATTTAAAAGATATTTCAGACTAAAGGCAAAAACAACTATATACAATATCTGAACTGTAATTTAATAGGTATGGTTTTCACAGTAGTGTAGGTTAACAATTTTAAAACTTTCTATGTGATTTAGGAGTAAATGAATAAATATATTGAGGATAATGAGAACTATGTGTTTTTTTAAAGATTTTATTTATTTATTTGACAGAGATCACAAGTAGGCAGAGAGACAGGCAGAAAGAGAGGGGGAAAGCAGGCTCCCCGCTGAGCAGAGAGCCCGATGTGGGGCTCGATCCCAGGACTCTGGCATCATGTCCTGAGCTGAAGGCAGAGGCTTTAACCCACTGAGCCACCCAGGTGCCCTGAGAACTATGTTTTTTACTGTTAGAGAACAGTTACAAATGTAGAACAGAGAGAGACCAGAATGCACACTGTACATTTAAGTTGGAATGGAAGGTGTCATTATGAGCCAATCATTTTTGCGCATTTATAGACATAAACATAGAGGTATTTGTATTCACAAGTGTACTTCTGTCTGCTAAATGGGCTCTTACGGCAATGGACACACTTTGCTCTCAGATCTTGGTTTCTAAGAACCATTCCTCACTTAAAGGTTCCAGAGATCCCTAGAGAAATTGCTGATTCCAGTGCAGGAGCAGGAATATCTTGCTGTGTTAAAAGTTAATGCACACCAAAAAAATGATTGGAATCTGTCAAAAGGACAAAGGAACCAGCTTGAAGGTGCTCCCACTGGCTAAATCTGGCAAAATTTGAGCATCAAAATAAATAATAATGATAATGAATTATAACCCATAGAATAAAACAGGAATTAATTAGTTAACATGTTTGAACTGACTTGAACTGACCATGGTATTACTGCCTCTTATCATTAGTGTGCTTTTATCTATTTATTCTCATGTCTCCTGTAGTTTTTATTTTATAATTGTAGTTGCTATTTTATTTGGTGTATGGATAGTCATGAATTTTGTATCTTCAAAGTGAATGTGTCTTTCAGCATTAAAAGTGTTCTTCATTGCAATTAATATTTTTGGCTGGAATTCTGATTTATCTGATATTATGATCATAATGCCTTTTGTTATTTACCTTTGCCTGTTATACCTTTATTTTTATTCATCCTGTTTTTTTTAGACTTTTCAAATTACTATATTTTGTGTTTGTACAAAGCATATAGTTGTTGGTTGGTTGTTATTGTTACCCAATTTGAAACTCATTTTATTTTGGTAAGTGAGTTAAGTATTGCTATGAGTAATATATGTGGTCTCTACTGTACCATATTTTGTTTTACTACATATTATATTACATTTTATCATATTTTTCACATTTTTTTCCCTTTAGTCTTTCATGATGTCAATTTATTTATTTGGGAATATTTTCATTTTTGCTACAGTTGTTACTTTTGTACTTAGAGTTTTTGAAAATTCCCTTAATCCCATTTCCTTATTTGTCCTTTCACTTTCTGGTTTGTTAGTTTTTAATGGCATCCCTTGATTACAATATATAACTTACATAGAAATCAAAAACTTTTAAATTTTTTCTTGTTCCTCTCTCTTCTTCTGCCATTATTCAATTACATTACTTCTACTTTGTTTTAGTCTTAAATCTATTAGCACATATGTGAAATATGTTTATAAGTCATTTTGTTAAAGTTTTACTTGTCATATCTTGGTTAGATGACACTCTTCTTTTGTCAGTTTCTCATAAGTATAGTATTACCTGAATCCCTGTGTGTTTGAATTCTTTTTCCTAAAGTCTTGATACTTTTAAGGTTGGTTTGGCTATGGTTATTGTTCCTGTTTGATATTTTCTTTGTGTGTGTGTTTATTAAAAGTAATAGTCCTGTGCATATAAAAATGCTCAACATCACTATCATCAGAGATATATAAATCAAAACCACAAGATTCTACCTCACACTGCTCAGAATGGCTAAAAGTAATAATTCAGGAAACAACAGAAGTTGGCAAGAATATGAAGAAAGGGGTACCTTCTTATACTGTTGGTGGGAATGCAAACTAGTGCAGCCACTATGGAAAACAGCATGCAGTTTCCTCAGAAAGTTAAAAATAGAACTACTTTCCAATCCAGCAATTGCACTACTAGGTATTTATCCAAAGGTTACAAACATAGTGATTTGAAGGGACACCTGCACCATAATGTTTATAGCAGCAATGTCCACAGTAGCCAAACTATGGAGAGAGTGTAGATGTCTATAGATGAATGAATGGATAAAGATGTGGTATGTATACACTTACATACATACATACATACATACATACCACATCTTGTACATACTTACATTGTATTCCATTGTGTATATAGATGCACAATGGAATATTACTCAGCCACCAAAAAAATAAAATCTTGCCATTTATAATGATAAAGATGGAAGTAGAGTGTATTATGTCAGTCAGTCAGTCAGAGAAAGACAAATACCATAAATACCATGAAATAACCAAGATTTCACTCATAGGTAGATTTAAGAAACAAAACAGATGAACATAGGGAAAGGGAAGTAAAAATAAAATAAGATAATAACATAGAGGCAAACCATAAGAAACACTTGACAATAGGGAACAGAGGATTGCTGGAGGGGAGCTGGGTGGGGGGATGTGGTAATTGGGTAATGGGCATTAAGGAGGGCATTTGATGTAATGAGCACTGAGTGTTATATCCAACTAATGAATCACTAAAGTCTACCCCTGAAACTAATAATGTACTATTTGTTAATTAATTTGAATTTAAATTAAAAAATAATAGCCTGTCTAATTTTATTGCTTTTGTAAGTTTTTTGTTTTGTTTTGTTTTGCATAGAGGTCTTGAGGATTTAAAAAAATTAAATTCCAGTGTATTTACTGGCATATTTCCAGAATTGAACATTTCAGCTTCAGTTTTCCTACATAGAATTTGTTTTTTTTAATATGTATATCCAAATAGATTTTTTAACTTACAAAATTTTGTCCTTCATTATTGCCTTAATTATTAGTTTGTTCTGTTAAATACAGAATAGAGATTGTATTTAAGAATTCCCTGAGTAGAAAAAATCATTTAAGCCATGTAAATAAATTAAATCTATCTTATTTCATGAATATAAATGAAACTTAATTTAGGTTATTTCTTGTAAATGTGTCTGACAATCAAAAGAAACTGAAGTAATATTCCTAAAAATGGTATGAGATGATCACTTTTAACCAATTCCCAGCCTTCTAGAAATCCACATTGTATTACCAATCATTGTAAAGGTAAACAGCTTCCTCACATTCAATTTATAAGCATCCTGTAACATTATGCCTCTTAGCCTTATATCAGTTTTTAATAGTTGGAGACATCCAGTTTGCAACAGTTTTTATATGTCTTAAACTCTTACTAATACTGTTCCTTGATATAGTGGTTTTAATTTTGCTGTTTCTGGATTTTTGATAGTTCTAATTTATTTTAATCTTTAGGGACATGATTTATACATACATTGGATCTCCTCTGCCTGTCTTCCATTTCAAACCACTTTTTCTCTGACCCTTCCCTTCTTTATCTTATATTCTTATTCTTTATTTTCCTTGATTCTTGCCAATACTTCTTATGAAAATTTTATGTGAACTTTTTCTTCCCTGGTTACCTTGTAGCTTGGTCTTGTATCTTAGATGGTCTCATATAACATATATATATATGTATACACACACACATATATATACATATATATAATAGACCATATAACATAAATATAACATAAATCATAACATATATAAATCATACAACATAGACTATAACATATATATACATATATATGTAAATTTTTTTACTGTAAGTCAAATAAACTTTTATTTTTTCTTCATTTCTGTTATTTTTAAAATGTATTTAAGAATTTTTTTAAAAAAATCTTTATTGTAGAAATTTAATTTGGTTTGTAGTTTTGTGTTACAGTTTTCTTCTGGGGTGTGTGTGTGTGTGTGTGTTTGGCAGGGGCAACATTTATTAGCTCGTGTTTTGGTGTTTTTCTCTTCTCTTTTTAGAGATGTAGACTGAGTGTGTATATATACACACACACTAAACCACGACATATATATATATATATATAGAGAGAGAGAGATAGATAGATATAGATAGATAGATATATAGATATATTGTGTGGTTCCATACCTTTTGATTTAGATATCTCTTAAGCTATGGACATTTAATCGGGAACACACATAGTAGTCAGTTTTCTGGGGGAAGTTATTTTAATCCTCTAAGAGATGACAGAGTGATCATAAGAGAACATGTGACAGAAGATCTTATATTTGATGTTATAATAGATCACTATGATAATGTAAGTTTGCATAATGAGGAGAAATTTTTTCTGGTTGGTTGAGAGAACTTTTAAGTGATTGAGGAAGGCTTTTAAATTATTGAGGAATATGTAGTTTATAGAGCACTGAATTGTAAGTGAGAGATTGGATTCTTGTCCTGACTCTGTTAGTGATAAGCAGTAATGTGAAACAAAGTCATTTTGTTTGTGGGCAGGGTGACCTACAACTTTGAGATAAATATTCCAGGGCTTTGAACTATTATTAGATATGAAAAGAAACTAAAAACTGTATTTATCTGAAATCCTCTGAAGAAATTACTGAATGTTCATTAATTATCTTTTTAATGTTGGAAAGCAGGTCAATACTTCTAATGGTTATGCTTCTAATACAGATGATGACAAAATTGCTTTCTGATGTAGCAGGGACTGATTAAATACAAGAATTTGTCCTCTAAGTGGAGTTTTGTAAATTTAGAGCCATAGATAAGACATTCTGGATGACAAAAAGGGCTGAACTGCTAATCAAGAGTTGCCTGTTCTATTCATCTCATATACTGTGTTCAAACCCTAATCTAAATATATCTTCAATAATATCTAAATGCTTTAAAAATACCTATTTAAATGACTTAAAAGATCTAAAGCTTATCTGTTTAAAAATGCATCAAAGTGTTTATCTTCCTGGATCACTAATAATTAGTTTACTTGGGCTCCACACAGCTCCCTGGAATTTGTGAATATGATGAATTATCACTCTCATGATTAAGTTAGGCTATATGACACAGCTGACCTTAAAATAGGGAGATTCTTCTGAATTATCTAGGTGGACCCAGTGTAATCACATGAGCCCTTAAGTGTGTAGAACTTTGTCCATCTGGGAGCAGAAGGAGAAGCCCGAGAAATTAGAATTGGAGAAAGACTGAATAGGTCATTGCTGCTTGAACATACCCACAGCCACATGAAAAGAAAGTGGACAGTCTTTAGGAACAGAGAGAAACCCCCAGCTAATAGCCTGAATGAAAATATGAACTTCAGAATTTGCTAAGGCACTGGAATTTGCTAACAACCTGAATTATCTTGGTACTAGATTCTTCCCCTGACCTTCCAGGTTAAGAGTTCAGCTTGGCTGACAGCTTGGTGTTGGGCTTGTGATATCCTGAGAATAGAATACAGCCATATCTACTCCAGACTTCTGACCTAACAGAACTGTAAGCTAATAAGAACGTATTGTTTTAAGCCAATAGGCTTGTGGCAATTTGTGGCATTAGAAAATAAATACATTAGTCCACAAAAAGACCTTTTCTTTTCTCATACTAAATTTACTTGATGTCTGTAAGAAATAATTTGACTTAATCTGTTGAAATTAATTAAATGTTTTAAATTTAAAAGAGAAAATGAGGAGCATGTATTTTGATTCCAATTCATGCTTAATACTTCCCTGATTATCTAAAATGTAATTTGATTTTCTTCTGCATTTCATATATGAATAGAAACACTGTACATTTATATTATGAGAAGTTTTGATACTTAGGAACATTATTAAATGATGATATAATCACTGATTTATGTGCCAACACCATTTGCAATAGATGAGTGCTGAAAATGCAGATGTGATAATGAAATGCAGATACTGAGAAGAAAATGTATTAATTTTATTGATTTAAAAAATCAAAGCCGGGATAGTTTTTCATACTTAATTAAACAGTGACTAAAGCACATTCATAAAATCAAGAGTAGGAAATATTGTGTCTTAATAGAATTTTTTTAGCAACGTTGTAGGTACTATTTAAGAATATCACATTTGTTATTGTTTGGTAGAAAGTTAGAGCTTTCTTGCATTTTTAAGTGGTACTGTACATCAACTTTAATTTGTACTGTCTATGTTTTAATGGTATACATTAAAAATGATTAGTATGAAAACATTATTTAATTTGCCTCAAATAATCAAATTTCCATAGATCTTAGATAATATTATACTGTTTGGCCTAAAAGCCTTTCAGAGCATAATATGTTTTGTAATATTAGATTAAATATGTTGCTTGGGAAAAGGGAAAGACAAAGATAGTTTTTACTGACTTTTGGAAGAAAGAGAGAGAAGAGTAAAGGAGTAATGCAGTTATTAAGAGTATTAAAAATTGAGCACCTTCCTTTCATTCTGAAAAAAAAAATCACATTAGTATACCAAAATGAAGGCTTTAGAAATGTTTTGAAAACATATTCTGTAAATCCAATGTGTGGCTTATAAATATTTTTTGTTTCAATTAAATACTAGTTTGAGTCAGACTTATACTCAAAGATTTTTAAAGTTCATACTTTATTTTTAATAATGAAATCTGGTAATAGAATGGCCAGGAGTTTCAGAATATATAATTTCTATTTTGAAGAGATATTAAACAATAATTTAAAAAATTCACTAATTTTTAGTGTTATATAACAAAATATAGAATGCAAAATAATGTTTTGTACCCTCATATTCATAGGAGTATATTTATACTAGCAACTTGGGAGTGGGTAGGAGGGAGAAGGCAGGAGTGGTACTCACTGACTTCCCTGTTTTTTGGGGGAGAATCACTGCCAGCCCCTAATGCCTGTCTAATTAGAAGCTTAGTCCAATAAAACTCTTTCATGAAAAGACTGGGAGATGGGCAATTTTGCCTACTCCCTCTTTGGTGGTTAGATGTGGTGAGTTTGAACCACTGTTAAGAATTTCTTTGTTTGGTATAGACTTATGGGCCTTGTGAGCACAAGCCTGCTGGATTTTAGAGCTAGGTGTTTTGGGAACTCTTTGCTCTGGTGAGAGTTTAACATTTGGGCTGCTACATGTGGAGTTCCAAATCTTTCATTCTTCAGGGAATAGCTAGGAGTTGGGGGTTTCCTCCTGATTGGTGCCGTTTTAGAGTGGGGTTCATGGGAAGATTGTGCTTCAGCCTTTCCTAACCATTTTGATGTGAGTATTTTCTCATTCATCCAGTGTGTAGGAGTCGCTTGGCTAGTTTCTCAAGCTTATTAAAGGATGAGAGGGAATTGCTCCATATGTAGCTGTATGTCTAGTGCATTTGTAGGAGGGGGAGAGTTCAGGATCTTTCCATGTTGCCCTGCTGGCTGATTCCCAGTAAATATTATGTTTTTATTATTTTAATTATTAATTAATTATTGATTTTTATTTATTGGCAAATTTTATTTATTCATTTGAAAGTTAAACAATCATGTCTTTTTTACATTTTGTGTTGTAAAATTTATGCTTTTCTTATTACTTTCTAAGATATTCATGTATTACAGAGAAGAACCCACATAAGAACTATACTACTACTACTAGTTAATTACTAATTGGAATTTATTGTTTTCTTTAAAATTTTTTGCAATAATCTTTACATGGAAAAAATCTTAATTTTTATTTAAACTTTTATTAATCTTTTCTTTTCAGTTTATTCTGTTTTATTTTTGCTTTGCGATTTTAAGGCTATTGTCATCTTGAAACTAGGTAAATAAAGAAATTTATATTAGTTCTTGTTATTTTTTTCATATACTATTTTAATTTTTGTTTGGGAAATATTTCAAACATATAGAAAATGACAGAGGATAACATAACAAAGATTTTCACATTTGTCATCCTGTTCTATCAAATTCACATGCTGCCATACATTTGAAACATGCTCAAATCACAAAGAAACTATCTAAACCTTGTATATGCCCAGTATATGTCAACATTTAGTATTTGTGGCTTTTTAACCCTACTCACAATTGAGTTGAGTGATATTTTATCACCTTATCCACAGCTGCTGTTGAAGTTGATTTGTATATATCTTTGGTCAGTTTTCAATATCTGGTAGGCCTTCACCTAGAGCAATTCTGCTGAATTAAATCCTGCCATCTTCCTCCACCCCCTAAGTTTATTTTTCAGTACTTTGAACCTATGGAGTAAATGGAAAAGTACAGTAATAAGTACCACTAGAGGAATATTAGAGTATTTTCTCTCTATCCTTGACTATAATGTTTGCTTTTATGAAGGGTCTTTCTACAATGCTATGTTCTGTGACTAGTTCTCCTGTTCTCTACTTTATACCTTATACCTTTATACCTCTCTACTTTATACCTTATACTTTTATACCTTTAGTACCTTTATACTCTAACAGTGGCAAGTTTTAAGTAGTTACAGAAATATAAGTTGATTATTTTTTCAACAAAATAAATATAAATTGATTAAATATTTAAATGTTAAAGAAAAATTTGGATTAAAAAAATCTTTGATTCCAAAGGACTTTTGATCAAAGTATAGAACAGGGGAACTATAAGGAAACATAAGAAAATTGTGACTTCAAAAAGCTTAACACTTTCTATAGGAAAATGAAATAAAAATTACTACAAAATTACACCTTACTAGAAATAAACAAAACTGAAAATTTCTAAACCATAAGATAAATGCCATATATGAAGGCAGAGGACAGATTATAAACTGGGAATAATTTTGGGGGGAGGAGTCAAGATGGCGGGGAAGTAGCAGGCTGAGACAACATCAGGTAGCAGGGGATCAGCTAGATAGCTTATCAAACCATTCCGAACACCTACAAATCCAACAGGAGATCGAAGAGAAGAAGAGCAACAATTCTAGAAACATAAAATTAACCAATTTCTGAAAGGTAGGACCAGCGGAGAAGTGAAATCAAAGCGACAGGAAGAGAGACCGTGGGGGGGGGAGGGCCGGCTCCTGGCAAGTGGCTGAGCAACGGAGCACAAAATCAGAACTTTTTTTTTTTTAAAGATTTTATTTATTTATTTGACAGAGAGAGATCACAAGCAGGCAGAGAGGCAGGCAGAGAGAGAGAGGAGGAAGGAGGCTCCCTGCCAAGCAGAGAGCCCAATGCGGGACTTGATCCCAGGACCCTGAGATCATGACCTGAGCCGAAGGCAGAGGCTTAACCCACTGAGCCACCCAGGCGCCCCAGAACTTTTAAAGTCTGCTCCACTGAGGAACATCACTCCAAAGGCTAAACCAGGGCGAAGCCCACATGGGGACAGCATGGCCTCAGGTCCCACAGGGTCATAGAAGGATCAGGGGTGTCTGAGTGTCAGAGAGCTTGCTGGTATTACAACAGGGAAGCTGGCTACAGAGATGGAACTGAAGAGTGAACCCTCAACTCGGGGTTACCTTGAACAGTAATCTGTGGTACAGGACACTGCTGTGTGAGTGGGGTCCCCACAAGATCTAGGGAGACCCCCCCCCGGAAGAGCTCAGGGATCTGCGGGGTTTGGAGACCCCAGGGAGAGCTGTATGCCAGAGACAGAGATGCTTGGTCACAGGCTGGGTGAGCTCAGAGTGCAGCCGGAGGCCAGGGAGACAGGAGTGATTGAATGCTTTTCTCCGAGGGTGTGCTCAGGAGTGGAGCCCTGAGCTCTTGGCTCCTCCGGGCCAGAGATTGGGAGGCTGCCATTTTCATTCCTATCCTCTGGAACTCTACAGAAAGTGTTCAGGGAACAAAAGCTCTCGAAAGTGAACCTGAGAGGATTACTTAACCTGGCCCCTGCTAAGGGCCGTGCTATTCTGCCTCAGGCAAAGACACTTGAGAATCACTACAACAGGCCCCTCACCCAGGAGATCAACAAGAAATCCAGCCAAGACCAAGTTCACTTACCAAGGAGACAGCGGAATTCCAGAGGAGGAGAAAGCAAAGCATGGAATTCATGGCTTTCTCCCCTTGATTCTTTAGTCTTGCAAAGTTAATTAATTTTTTAAATTTTATTTTCTTTCTTCTGCTAATTTTTTTTTAAACTTTTACCCTTTCTTCTTTTAACGTATTCTAACTGGTTTATCTTAACAATACCTTTCATAAAAAAATAATCTCTTTTGAACTTTCATTATTATAGTCATATTTTATCCTTCATTGTATCTAACTTTATTTTCTGTGTACACATAGGGTTTTTTTCTTCTAAAAAATTTGGGGTACACTTCTAATACATCAAAATACACCCTAAATCTAGCACTGGGCTTGTTCTAGTCTCCAGCCTGAGCAAATTCTCTCCAGCTTCTTTTTCTTTATTCGCCCAACCAACTTATCAACTCCTTTTTTAGAAATTAAAAAAATTTTTTTTCTTTTGTTTTTATAGTCATATTCCATCCCTTCATTGTGTTTACCCTTATATATGTTTTTCATTCTTTAAAATTTTGGGAGGTAGTTTCTTCTAAGAGACCAAAATACTCCCCCAATTAAGTGGGTGACCCTGTTCTAGTCACCAGTCTAATATATATATATATAATTTTTTCTTCTTTTTTAATATTTTTTCTTTACTTGTTTTCTTTTTTTAAATTTTTTCCCCCTGAACTTCTTTTTACCCCCTTTATTACTCCCATGTTTTGGGATCTCTTCTGATTTGGTTAAAGCACATTTTCCTGGTGTCTTTGCCACCCTGTTAATATTTTATTTGCTCCTTCATATATTCTTATCTGGACAAAATGACAAGGTGGAAAAACTCACCACAAAAAAAACAACAAAAGGCAGTACCGAAGGCTAGGGACCTAATCAATTTGGACATGGATAATATGTCAGACCTAGAGTTCAGAATGATAATTCTCAAGATTCTAGCCGGGATCAATAAAGGCATGGGAGATATTAGAGAAACCCATAGAAACCCTGTCTGGAGAAATAAAAGCCCTTTCCGGAGAAATAAAAGAACTAGAATCTAACCAAGTTGAAATAAAAAAAGCTATTAATGAGGTACAATAAAAAATAGAGGCTCTTACTGCTAGGATAAATGAGGCAGAAGAAAGAATTAGTGAGATAGAAGATCAAATGACACAGAATAAAGCAGCTGAGCAAAAGAGAGACAGACAACTATGAGGGGAGAATTTGAGAGATAAGTGATACCATAAGACAAAAAACATTAGAATAATTGGGATTCCAGAAGAAGAAGAAAGAGAGAGGGGAGCAGAATGTATATTGGAGAGAATTACTGTAGAGAATTTCCCTAATATAGCAAAGGGAACAAGCATCAAAATCCAGGAGGCACAGAGAGCCCCCCTCAAAATCAATAAAAATAGGTCCATGCCCCATTATCTAATAGTACCGTTTATAAGTCTTAGCTAAAAAGAGAAAAGCTTGAAAGCAGCCCGGGACAAGAAGTCTGTAACATACAATGGTAAAATATTAGATTGGCAGTGGACATATCCACAGATACCTGGCAGGCCAGAAAGACTGGCATGATATATTCAGAGCACTAAACGAGAAAAACATGCAGCCAAGAATACTATATCCAGCTAGGCTATCATTGAAAACAGAAGGAGAGATAAAAAGCTTCCAGGACAAACAAAACCTGAAAGAGTTTGCAAACACCAAACCAGCTCTACAGGAAATACTGAAAGGGGTCTCTAAGCAAAGAGAGACCCTAAAAGTAGCAGATCAGAAAGGAACAAAGACAATATACAGTAAGAGTCAACTTACAGACAATGCAATGGCACTAAATTGATATCTCTCAATAGTTACCCTGAATGTAAATGAGCTAAATGCCCCAATCAAAAGACATAGGATATCAGAATGGATAAAAAAAAAAATCCCATCAATATGCTGCCTACAAGAAACTCATTTTAGATCCAAAGACACCTCCAGCTTTAAAGTGAGTGGGTGGAAAACCATTTACCATGCTAATGGACATCAGAAGAAAGCTGGGGTGGCAATCTTTATATCAGATCAATTAGATTTTAAGCCAAAGACTGTAATAAGAGATGAGGAAGGACACTATATCGTACTCAAAGGGTCTGTCCAACAAGACGATCTAACAATTTTAAATATCTATGCCCCTAACATGGGAGCAGCCAACTATATAAACCAATTAATAACAAAATCAAAGAAACACATTGACAATAATACAATAATAGTAGGGGACTTTAACACTCCCCTCACTGAAATGGACAGATCATCCGAGCAAAAGATCAACAAGGAAATAAAGGTCTTAAATGACACATTGGAGCAGATGGACATCACAGATATATTCAAGCATTCCATCCCAAAGCAACAGAATACACATTCTTCTCTAGTGCCCATGGAACATTCTCCAGAATAGATCACATTCTGGTTCATAAATCAGGTCTCAACCAGTATTAAAAGATTGGGATCATTCCTTGCATATTTTCAGACCACAATGCTCTGAAGCTAGAACTCAATCACAGGAGGAAATTTGGAAAGAACCCCAATATATAGAGACTAAAGAGCATCCTACTAAAGAATGACTGGGTCAACCAAGAAATTAAAGAAGACTTGAAAAAATTCATGCAAACAAGTCATAATGAAAACACAATGGTTCAAAATCTGTGGGACACAGCAAAGGCAGCCCTGAGAGGAAAATATATAGCGATACAAGCCTTTCTCAAGAAACAAGAAAGTTCTCAAATACACAACCTAACCCCACACATAAAGGAGCTCGAGAAAGAAGAACAAAGAAAGCCTAAACTCAGCAGGAGAAGAGGAATCATAAATATCAGAGCAGAAATCTATGAAATAGAAACCAAAAAAACAATAGAACAAGTCAACGAAACTAGGAGCTGGTTCTTTGAAAGAATTAATAAGATTGATAAACCCCTGGCCAGACTTATCAAAAAGAAAAGAAAAAGGACCCAAATAAATAAAATCATGAATGAAAGAGGAGAGATCACAACCAACACCAAAGAAATACAAACAATTATAAGAACATATTATGAGGAACTATATGCCAACAGATTTGACAATCTGGAGGAAACGGATACATTCCTAGAGACATATAAACTACTACAACTGAACCAGGAAGAAATAGAAAACCTGAACAGACCCATAACCAGTAAGGAGATTGACACAGTCATCAAAAATCTCCAAACAAACAAGAGCCCAGGGCCAGATGTCTTCCCAGGGAAATTCTACCAAACATTTAAAGAATTATTTCCTATTCTCCTGAAACCGTTCCAAAAAATAGAAATGGAAGGAAAACTTCCAAACTCATTTTATGAAGCCAACATCACCTTGATCCCAAAACCAGACAAGGATTCATCAAAAAAGAGAATTACAGACGAATATCTTTGATGAACACAGATGCGAAAATTCTCACCAAAATACTAGCCAATAGGATCCAACAGCATTAAAAGGATTATTCACCATGACCAAGTGGGACTTATTCTAGGGCTACAAGGTTGGTTTAACATCCGCAAATCAGTCAATGTGATACAATACATTAATAAAAGAAAGAACAAGAACCATATGGTACTCTCAATAGATGCTGAAAAAGCATTTGACAACGTACATCATCCCTTCCTGACCAAAACTCTTCAAAGTGTAGGGATAAAGGGCACATACCTCACCACAAATATCATTCTCAGTGGAGGAAAACTGAGAGCTTTTCTGCTAAGGTCAGCAACACTGTAGGGATATCCGTTATCACCTCTGCTATTCAACATAGTACTAGAAGCCCTAGCCTCAGCAATCAGATAACAAAAAGAAATCAAAGGCATCCAAATCTGCAAAGCAGAAGTCAAACTATCACTCTTTGCAGATGATATGATACTATATGTGGAAAACCCAAAAGACTCCACTCAATCTGCTAGAACTTGTACAGGAATTCAGTAAAGTGTCAGGATATAAAATCAATGTACAGATATCAGTTGCATTTCTTTACACCAACACCAAGACAGAAGAAAGAGAAATTAAGAAGTCAATCCCATTTACAATTGCACCCCAAACCATAAGATACCTAGGAATAAACCTAACCAAAGAGGCAAAGAATCTATACTCAGAAAACTATAAAGTACTCATGAAAGAAATTGAGGAAGACACAAAGAATTGGAAAAATGTTCCATGCTCATGGATTGGAAGAATAAATATTGTGCAAATGTCTATGCTACCTAAAGCTATCTACACATTTAATGCAATGCCTATCAAAATCCCATCTAATTTTTTCAAAGAAATGGAACAAATAATCCTAAAATTTATATGGAACCAGAAAAGACCTTGAATAGCCAAAGGAATATTGAAAAAGAAAGCCAAAGTTGGTGGCATCACAATTCCCGACTTCAAGCTCTACTACAAAGCTGTCATCATTAAGACAGTATGGTACTGGCACAAAAACAGACACATAGATCAATGGAACAGAATACAGATCCTAGAAATAGACCCTCAACTCTGTGGTCAACTAGTCTTTGACAAAGCAGGAAAGAATATCCAATGGAAAAAAGACAGCCTCTTCAACAAATGGTGTTGGGAAAATTGGACAGCCACATGCACAAAAATGAAGTTGGACCATTTCCTTTCACCACACACAAAAATAGACTCAAAATGGATGAAGAACCTCAATGTGAGAAAGGAATCCGTCAAAATCCTTGAGGAGAACACAGGCAGCAACCTCTTCGACCTCAGTCACAGCAACTTCTTCCTAGGAACATCACCAAAGGCAAGGGAAGCAAGGGCAAAAATGAACTATTGGGACTTCATCAAGTTCAAAAGCTTTTGTACAGCAAAGGAAACAGTCAACAAAACCAAAAGACACCTGACAGAATGGGAGAAGATATTTGCAAAGGACATATCAGATAAAGGGCTAGTATCCAAAATCTATAAAGAGCTTACCAAACTCAAAACCCAAAGAACAAATAATCCAATCAAGAAATGGGCAAGGGACATGAACAGACATTTCTGCAAAGAAAATATCCAGATGGCCCACAGACACATGAAAAAGTGTTCCACATCACTGGGCATCAGGGAAATACAAATCAAAACCATAATGGGATACTACCTCACACCAGTCAGAATGGCTAAAATGAACAAGTCAGGAAATGACAGATGCTGGCGAGGATGTGGAGAAAGGGGAACCCTCCTACACTGTTGGTGGGAATGCAAGCTGGTGCAACCACTCTGGAAAACAGCATGGAGGTTCCTCAGAAAATTGAAAATAGAGCTACCTTATGACCCAGCAATTGCACTACTGGGTATTTACCCTAACGATACAAACGTAGTGATCCGAAGGGGCACGTGCAACCGAATGTTTATAGCAGCAATGTCCACAATAGCCAAGTTATGGAAAGAACCTAGATGTCCATCAACAGATGAATGGATAAAGAAGAAGTGGTATATATATATACAATGGAATACTATGCAGCCATCAAAGAAATGAAATCTTGCCATTTCCAACAATGTGGATGGAACTAGAGGGTATTATGCTTAGCGAAATAAGTCAATCAGAGAAAGACAACTATCATATGATCTCCCTGATATGAGGAAGTGGAGATGCAACATGGGGGGCTTGGGGGGCAGGAAAAGAATAAATGAAACAAGATTGTATTGGGAGGGAGACAAACCATAAGAGACTCTTCATCTCACAAAACAAACTGAGGGTGGCCAGGGGGAGGGGTGTAGGGAAAGGGTGGCGGGGTTATGGACATTGGGGAGGGTATGTGATAAGGGGAGTGCTGTGAACCTGTGTAAACCTGGTGATTCTCAGACCTGTACCCCTTGGGCTAATAATACATTATATGTTTATAAAAAATAAAAAAATTTAAAAAATGCATATGAAGGCCAAGACTATTCCCTTAATATATCTGAAGAGTTCACAAAACAAGAAAGAAGAAAGATGAAGAACTCAGTGAGCCACAGAAATTGAATAAACACATGAAATGATGCTTAAATTCACTTTAAGTTAAGAAAATATAGATTTTTAAATAAGAAAATGTTTTCTCACTGAGGGGATTTTAAAAAGATAATATTCAGTGTTGGCAAAGTTAGGGGAAATAGATATCCAGTTGATTTTTGAAGAATGCAAGGTTTCAGCACATCAGCACCCTGCACAGTTGAAAATCTGTGTATAGGTTTTGACTCACCAAAAACTTAACTGCTGGTAGCTTACTGGGAGCCTTACTGATAACATAAGCAATCAATTAACACATATTTTGTGTGTTATATGTATTCTATACTGTATTTCCACATATATACAGTGTATATAGACTATATATTGCTAGAGGAAAGAAAATGTTAAGAAACCCATAAGGAAGAAAAAATACATATCAAACCTGTACTATATTGATACTGTAAGTTTATGTTGTTGGTTGTTAGTGCTTACATCAATATTGTCTTATGTGATACAAAATACTATAGATATTATATGTATTATTAACATTAGATATCAAAAATGAAAAGATGTGAAAAGGAAATTTTTATTTATTTACCAGTTTGATGGTTCATGCATTAATAATGTAGAAGCAGCAAGATGATTTATAGTAGCCTAGCCACTAATGAATGATTATAAAATTTTCATGGCATATAGTATTATAATAATTTTCATAATACAGTATTGGCCACATAGTTACTTTAAAAAAAAGCCACTTAACCTGTGATGTTAGACTGATACTGCATTTTCTCCAGTGATGAGAGAGGCATACTGTACAGTAATATAATTCTTTGAAAGCAAAGTTAAAGAACAGTAAGAAAATGAATAGGTTACTAATTGTATATTAAATATCACTCACTTTTTGCCTATGTAAGGATAAATGATCCACTTCCATACAGGTCTTGTATATGGTGTTCTATATGATGAACACTTAGCCACTGATAATGACACAAAAACATTTATTTCACCCAGTTCTTTTACAGTTAATAGATTTTCACACAAGGACACACACATGCACAACAGCTAAGTTTGTTGACTGTACAGATAATGTTTACTATTCATTAAGTGGAAGTGGGTCATCATAAAGGTCTTCATCCTCATCATTTTTATGTTGAGGAGGAGGAAGAAGTGGGGATGTTGGCCTTGCTGTCTTAGGGGTGGCAGAGGTAGAAGAAATGGAAAAGGTGGAAGGAGAGGCAGGCACTCCTGGTGTAACTTTATGGAAATACCCATAATTTCTGTCTGACTTTTTTGCTTTTTTCATTTTTATGGTACCAATCAGTCCTTCTTCCACTATTTTTTTTTTAAAGATTTTATTTATTTATTTGACAGACAGAGATCACAAGTAGGCAGAGAGGCAGAGAGAGAGAGGAGGAAGCAGGCTGTCCACAGAGCAGAGAGCCCAATGCGGGGCTCGATCCCACGACCCTGGGATCATGACCCAAGCCGAAGGCAGTGGCTTTAACCCACTGAGCCACCCAGGCGCCCCTCCACTATTTGCTTTAGCTTAAGTGCTGGTATCATAGAAGGGTCCATGTCATAAGTGAATTCAAAAGCAGTCTTCGATAATCAGAACCCTTCTGCCACATTGTCTAATGTCAGTTTGTTTGCTGGCACTGCTTCTTTTGTGTCTTCTTCCTGATCTAGAGGCTGAATTAGAGATGTGTTTGGAAGCAAGTAGACCTCATGGGCTGGATGGGGGCATTGTCCAATATCAAAAAATGGATGTGTTTGTTTTCTCCTTGGGGTGCTGAAATCGAGCTGAAAAAAAAAAAGGGTCTTTGTAGTTTTACTTGCTTTCTACATTTTTAAAAAAAAATTTCATTTATTTGTCACAGAAAGAGTGAGAGAGTGAATGAGTGAGTGAGCACACAAGCCGGAGAAGCAGGCAGAGGGAGAAGCAAGCTCCCTGCTGAGCAATGAACCCAATATGGGACTCAGTTCCAGGACTTTGGGGTCATGACCTGAGCCGAAGGTAGACATTTAACCGACTGAGGCACCCAGATATCCCTGCTTTCTACAGTTTTTTAAATTTGGTTTGTGGGCCATCAGAATTGTAATTGTAATTTTTAATTGCCTTCAAAGAACGAAGATTTAAAATAATGTCTCACTAAACAGGTTAGATAGCTCAGTTGCTCTTGGGTCACTGTTTTATAGATTTTCACACATGTACACACACATACACACAAATTTCTTATTAGATTTTGAACTATATTTTTTTGAAAGATTTTATTTATTGAAGGAGAGCAAGTGAGTGAGAGACAGAGAGAGATAAAGCACAGGGGGCAGAGGGAGAGGGAGAAGCAGACTCCTCGCCGAGCAAGGACTCTCTGATGTGGGACTTGATCCCAGAACCCTGGGATCATGACCTGAGCCAAAGGCAGACACTTAACCAACTGAACAACTGGTGCCCAGATTTTGAACTTTTTAATTCAGCTGATTGTGCTTAATGCCCAAGATTCATACTACTGTACTACAGACTTTTTTTCAGAGCAATAAATCTTTGGTTCATTATGATTCTACTCAACCAAAGGCCTGCTGAAATGATTTATTATTTGGAGATGATACATTTGATGGTTTTTTTCACTCCATAGTCAGATGTGCTTTATTGTCAAGTGCATATTTAGCTTAGGTTCTTGAACTGTAATGGTGATCTGCTGCCTTTTTTTTTATTAATAAAATTTGACTGAAAATATGTGTCATTTTTTAATGAGTTAGCCAAAGAAATGTAGCTACTATTCCATATTAAGCCTGCATTTCTTCCCTAAATTCCACTTAGGTTAAATTGGTTTTCTTTTTCTCTGATTTTTAATACCACAAAATAATTTCAGAACGTATTACTAGTTAAGGATAACAATTAATGCTTTAACTTCATAGATCTCACTGTGCCGTTTTTCCTGAGAGGTAAAGCAGTCCATTGGCAAAAGTGCATGTAATTTTCCTCCTCCCTTCTTATTTGTTAGATTCTGTTCAGTGATAGCATTTTCTTTGATTATCAAAGACTTACTGCAGGCAGTGTTATTGCTTGTGCCTAAGAATATTACTGCAAGTTGTATCACTAAACGCTACTTGCCAAGTCGAGTTGGAAAGTTTCTCATCTCCTATTCATGTTAATCAATATCAAGCACCTGTGGATGCTTTAGGATGAGACTGTAGTACAGAATTCATGAATTCTGTCCCCAGGAAATTTGCAGTGAAGCAGGTGCTAGATGGATTTTTCTCCCTTCCTACCCCATGAGCTCTGTTAATTCTGTCTTTAGTAGGCCTGATGTTTGAATAAACCAGATGTCTAATAAATTATTTTCATGCACAGAATTTCAGATTTTTGTACTCTAGTATAGCTTGGTCTTATTCCTGAAAGTTTAATAGCAATGTGATTTAAGGTTTTGTTTTGCTTTTTAAGAGAGGAATATTAGTGATTTAACTCAAGTGCTTTTAAGAACCTGATAGGTAATCCTATTGCCTTTCTTTTCCTAATTAAAGAATTCCTAAGTACCTTGGGTGGTGGTGGTGGTGGGGGGCAGGCAATGCCTTACCAGCAAGGTACTTCCTGACTTTAGAGATAAAGCACCAATAAAGCCAATCCAGAAAAAGGGCTCTTGTCCAAGCTTTCTTGTTGTACAACCACAAGAATGGCAGCTGGTGTTTATTTTCTTTCAGGGCTTGGGGGTTAGCAGCTTTATAGATAAGGGCCGTCCTGATCATAAACCTGACTACAGTGGCACAAAATAGGAGAGTTAGCCTATCTCTTACAGCCTTAAATCCTAGTGCTTGCTTCACTTACCAATAATGTCCTTTGGCATTTTTGTTTTCAGAACAGGGCACTTCCATTTGTATTAAAAACCTATTCAGGCAGATATCCTTTCCATTCAGTGATTTTCTTAATGGTGTCTGGGAACTCATCCTCTGCCTCTCGGTTGGCAGAAGCTGCTTCTCCTGTTATCTTGACATTTTCTAAGCCAAACCTCTTTCTAAAATCATCAAACTATTCCTTTGCTGGCATTAAGTTCTCCAGCTTTAGTTCCTTTACCTTTCTTTTGGCTTAAATTATCATATAATGACTTTTCTTTGAATCATATTAGAGTCTATAGGTATGCCTTTCTTATAGCAATCCTGCACCCACAATAAAAGCTGCATTTTCAAGACAAGATAAAAAACCGTTTCACAAAAAGTGCAAGGTTTTTGCATCTGCTGGTGTAGCTGAAGTGGTGGCTTCACAAACTGTCATTTCTTTGTTTACATTGGCCCTTAACTCTGGATGCATTTATCTTGAAATGGTGGGCTGCAGACCTCATTCATGGCACATGTCAGGCAATTCAGCTTTGTCTTGTAATGCAATGACTTCTCTGCTTCTTAGCAGCACTTCCAGCATCACTAGAGGCACTTTGTGTGGGTCCCCTGGGGCTAGGGTTTACGGTATTGAGAACCACAAGAGATCACGTTTTGCTGTGATATGAATTTTACTGGAGAGAGAAACTGTTCATGTGGAGGAATTAGTTCACACAGTATTTTAGGCGGATATTCACAACACTTGAGCTCACTGCAATTGCAACAGAAGGTAGCTATGAAATTACCACGGTAGTACAGTATGTGCTACAGTTAATTTTATCTGGCTTTGATTTAATATTGCACCTTTACGTTTGCTTTCATTTCTCTCATCTGCAAATGGTGCCATGTACTATCTGTATGTTTGGATACGTTTTAACTTTTCATAGTAGATTTGTGTTTATTTTATTGTATTAAATGATAAAATCTGCACATATTTTATGCACTCATGACACCTTGCTTTTTCTTAAAATTTTCCATATTTCTAGGCTATGCGATTCATCTGTGAGTTTTTTTGAATTGTTACAAATTACCAAACATTTTCCAATTTACTTAATTGAAAAAATTCTGTATGTAAGTGGACCCGTGTTGTTCAACTCATGTTTTTCCAGGGCCAGTGTACTATTGGGGGAGTTTACGTTGCTAAAACCTTTCTAAGGTTACTTGATAATTTCAACCAAAAGTTAATTTGCATATATCCTTGCCTTAACAATTCAGTTTTTAAGGAATTTATCTTGGTATTTGCCCAAAAGTGCATAAACATATATTATTTATATGTTTTTATTTATTATATCATTGTTTATAACAATGAAAGAGTGGAAATGAGTTAAATGTTCACCGGTGAAGGCTGATTAAAGTAATAGAGTAGAATAATAGACTCTTTTTTTTTTTTAAGATTTTATTTATTTTTTTGACAGAGAGAGACACAGCAAGAGAGGCAACACAAGCAGGGGGAGTGGGAGAGGGAGAAGCAGGCATCCTGCAGAGCAGGGAGCCAGATGCAGGGCTTGACCCCAGGACCCTGGAATCAGGACCTGAGCAGAAGGCAGACGCTTAACTACTGAGCCACTCTGGTGCCCCTCTTTTTTACTTTGTATTTCAATTTTTTACAATGAGAATGTAGTGTAGTGATGGGAAGAGAAAATAGAACAATACCTGATTACATCTAAGATGATCCATACTGGCCCTGTGGGTTTGTTAGCTTTTTTTGTTCATTTCATTTTGCTGTGTGTGTGTGTGTGTGTGTGTATTCCTTTTTAATTTTTCTTATGAGTTCTCTGGCAAATTTGGAGTGTCTTCATGAGAGATATGAATTAGGTGCTTTTCTAAACTGAAACCATGGACTTTCTTTTTTCCTTCTCTTACACTTGTCTTTTTCTTTTCACATGCCTTTGTGCGTGTTTAACTGACTTTCTCTTTTATTGTACAGGCATTAATATGGACTATCTTTATAAATCAGAAATTTACTTTTCTCAGGGTAGTTGTATCTTTAAGGTATTGAAAGTATTGTGGTATACAAAAACAGAAACTGGGACCAGAAAATTTATATTTTCTTTAATATATTGAAATGTAAATTTCCTAACACTCTAACAAAGACATTTAAAATTGTTCAATAAATAATACTTTTTTAAAAAGAATTGATTCATCTCCCTGAACTGCATGCAGAGAAATAATTTTTTTTTTTAAGCATGACCTTTCTTTAAAAATGTCAGTAAATGATAGAGGACTCTATTCTGAGTTTTGTTTTTTCATGTCTAATAAAGATATTTGTTAGATTATATTTAGCCCATATTCAAATTATAATTTTATGTTAATCTTTGTGCTTTTTAAATTTGAAACAGATATACTGATATTTTTTAAGCTGCATGTTCTAAGATTAATTTACTTCTGACATTGAAAAATATATTACTTTCAAATAGTTCTTGTAGAAGTTATTTGGGGAAAAACCAAGTATCCTCCAAATATCTGATATATTAGGAACTCAATATTTATAATGAAGTATAATAATAACTAAAATTTACATAGCATGCACCTATGTACCTAGCACTGTGTGTTGCACATATATTAACTCATTTAATCCTAACAGCAAGCCTAGGAGGTAAGAATTATTATTATTATTATTATTATTATTATTATTTTTAAAGATTTTATTTATTTATTTGACAGAGATCACAAGTAGGCAGAGAGGCAGGCGGGGGCGGGGGCGGAAGCAGGCTCCCCACTGAACAGAGAGCCCGATATGGGGCTCAATCCCAGGACCCTGGGCTCATGACCCGATTGGAAGACAGAGGCTTTAACCCACTGAGCCACCCAGGCACCCAGGTAAGAATTATTATTCCTATTTTACAGATGAAGAAAATTGAGACATAAGATTTACCCATGGTCATATGATTAGCAAGATGCAGAGCCAGGGCTTGAACCCAGGCAACATAGCTGCAGAGTCCATAATTGTCACTTAGGATGGACACTAGTGCCAGTGTTTAGTAAAGACTCAGTACATTTTTGTTAGACCGAAATTAAAAGAGGGTAGCATTTAAAAACAGTATCATATAAGTAGCATTTTGTTTATAGTATAGGGAAACAATATACCAAATTTTTCAAAAGAAAAAGGAAAATGTAAGGATATTAGCGTTATTTTAGATAATTATTTTCTTTATTCCCCATGAAGTTTAAGATATTTTAGATGTTTTTAGATGGCTATAACCTTTTATATGTATGACCTTTGGAAACAATGACAGAATCATTGAGGCTTTTCATCTAATATTTTATTCTGCTTGTTTTGTTTCTTTATCTTTTCAATCAAGAAACATTTAGTGTCACTAAAAAATGTGCTATTAAATTTGACACCAAGTATAAACTTGAACAATTCTTTAGTGCCATGTAAGAACTATAAATATGGAATGAGATGGTATCTTTAAAATATATTTCATTCATCAGAAAAGGTATTTATATGAACATCAGGGGAGAATAATTTGGTTTCCTTCATTTGAAATATACAATTTACTTTTTGCTATTGAGATCTATTAACTATATGCCATAACATGAAAAACAGTTATTTTTGTGTATGGATAACTTTACCAGAGTTTTTTATCTCTCTGTCTAGACAATGTTCAGTTTCTGTCATTACATACCTCCTTTGTCATAATTACCTTGCTTTCTGGCCTTTTTCATAGTTTATTCCTCTCTGTTACCTCCTCTACTCTTCTCTGTCTACATATAATCATAATTACTTTTTTAAATCAAATAATTTATTTTCTTATACCCTACCAATTATTTAAAATTGTACCACATTTTTTATTGCTTCATATTTGAACCTTAAATTTCTTATAGATTTTTTTTTATTCATAATTACTTTTTGATGTAGGTAATGGGATGCCAGGATGTTCATAGCTTACAGAAAGAAAGCTTGGATCATTCTGCCTTCTCTTAAAACTTACTGTTGGAGAGGCCACTTCCAAATATGAATAGTTCTATGACTCATCTCACTGTCAATCTTACAGGGAGAAACATGTCTCCTGCATAGAGACCCACTAAATATTTCTGAACATGACCTTCAGCATACATCATTCTGAGAGGGAGCTGGATGAGTGAGTAAGGTTCTCCAAGGCCTGCTTAGGACTAAAAACAAGGCTGTGAATATAACCTAGCAATTCTGACTTTGGGTTTTGTGAAGTACTACCTTAAGATGATCCTTCTTTTTATGTAAGGGATAATTCTTGCCGTACTGAACATAATAGATGACACTAGGGGTCATTTGATTTCCTAAAGTTTGAACATAACAAATTGATTAGAATTTTACTTGTAGACATTTCTCTAGGGCTAATAAAAATTTTGCAACTCTGCTGTTCATGTTCACACATCCCTCAAAAATCACATTCAAAATTTACATCTTTTAAGTTTTCTAAGCTTATCAAGATAATTTTTAGTGCCTTATCCAAATACGTTCAGCTGGGTCCAGGAATAATTGTGTTCTTTTAAAAAAATCACTTAAATTAACTTTCTTTTCACATTCAACTTACAGAATTAACTTCTGGATTTGTATTGAGTTGATAAAACTCTAAAGAAATGATATTGTGTCAATTAGAGCTATTATAACTGGTAATAATCTTATGGGGTTTTTTTCCTACCTCAGTATAATCAGCGTTTACAGGAAAAGAAAGGTTACACAGACCATTTCTGCTCATGAGTTTTACTCTAATCTGCTGAGATATACATTTTTTTCTATAAAACTAATGTCAAATGTGGTCATAAAAAGCTCAAGCATCAAAAGTAAAAGTCTACTTTTTTGATAGCAAAGAGAAGGAAATGTATCACATAAAATATTAATCAAATTTAACTACCTAATGATTTTATGAAAGTTAGTCCTTGATCAGCATGAATGGACATATCCATACTTCTACATCATTGCTGGGATTATAAATTACACCTATTTTTATAAGAAACAGAACATCTTTAGGGAAAGCAGTACTTGAATGGTCTTTACCCAGCATACATTTAATACAGAACTGCTTATATGTGAGACAAATTTAAGCACTATGGGCATTGAAAATACTTCCAAGTCATTGTGTCAGCCCTACTGTTTTGGGGCAGCTCAATGATAAGACCAAATATGGGAGGAGAAGCTTCAAGGTAGACAGATAGTAATAGATTTATTTACTCTTTCATTAGCTCATATATTTACTCATTGATTAAAAAATATTCATTGATGGGGTTCTTGGGTGGCTCAGTTGGCTAAGCATGTGCCTTCAATTCAGGTCATGATTCCACGGTCTAGGGATCAAGCCCTACATTGGGCTCCCTGTTTAGTGGAGAGTCTGCTTCTCCTCTTCCTATGCCCCTCCTCTCTGCTCACGCTCTCTCTCTCAAATAAATAAAATCTTTAAAAAAATATTCGTTGATCACTTACTGTATGGAACGCACTTGTCATCACTGAAGATACTTTGATCAGTGAAATAATACTTTCTCAACATTCAAGAACTGTACATACCTATGGAGATGATGATATTAAACAATAATTGAAGATTTATTTAATTGCAAGTGTAACTACCACTGCAAAACTAAGAGTGGTGTGTTCTGAAAGTGTATCACCGGACACCTGATAGAACTAATGGACTGAGGGAAAGTTAAGACCCAAAGGTTGAGCAAAAGTTAGAGAACATAGCCCATAAATCTTGGGTCAAAATAACTTTTGAGAGAGATAGTCTAATATCTGGGATAATATACTAGAAGTGAGTTAATTATTTTACAATTTTATAACCCTCAAAGGCAGAGAAAAGTTATGACAGATTGCTAGTTGCCAACACCATATCTAATATCTTTTTCTTCTTTACTAACAGAACTCAATTTTATTTGAAGAACAATTTACCCAGCTAAAATGACCACTTTTTTCAGGTTCCTTTATAGTTATAGGGTAGTTATTTGAATAGTTTTAATTAATGAAAAGGAAGTAAAAGTTATCAGATTGGGAAAGTTCTTTGGAGAAGGTTGTTCAGTTGTTATACACATTTTTTTTTTGCCTTTTGTTCTTTCCCTCCATTTCTGAAATGAGAATGTTATGGCTAGAGCTATGGTGAGTATCTTGAGAACATAAGAATGGGGGCTACAATATAAGAGTAGTACAAGAGAAAGCATGGAAGGTCCTACATGTCCAGTGCTATTGTGGAGCTCCTATGCTCCTGGATTCTTAATGTCCACTTTCTTTAACTGAGGGAATAAAAGAAAAACTTGCCTGCAAATACAGAAGGCAAATAAAATCTTATCTGAGGAAACACCAGAGAACTATAAATCCTCTCTCTGCTCTTATATTGATGAAGAAATAAATAAACATTCAAATAAATGTTTGTTTAATGAGCTACTTATATGTTTATATGTCTATACAAATAAATATATGATATGCATATGTTTATGTATTTATACAAGTAAATGTAGTTTTACAATAGGTAACAGAAGAATTGAAAAGTGAAGGATATCATTTGTAGCTGCGGTGATCAAGAATGGAAGAAGAGGCTTTGCTTGAACTGGGTTTTACAGTTGTTAAGTTTACCTCCAAATTTATTTATTTTATTTTATTTTTTAAAAGATTTTATTTACTCATTTGAGAAGTGAGTGAGAGAGAGCATGAGAGGGGAGAACATCAGAGGGAGAAGCAGACTCCCGGTGGAGCTGGGAGCCTGATGTGGGACTTGATCCTGGGACTCCAGGATCATGACCTGAGCTGAAGGCTGTTGCTTAACCAACTGAGCCACCCAGGCACCCTTACTTCCAAATTTAAAAAGGATTTTAGTGCCAAAGAGAAAGTTCTGGAAAATTTTCCCATAGCACTCGGGAACCAATGTACTTTTCCAGCAGAAGTTGGTCATGCTTTAGTATAACTTCTTTGCTACTGTGATGCTGATGGTTTGAGATTGAAGACCTAAAGTTTAAAGAGATAGTACAGTTGTTAGATATATTTTAGGGCCCATAGCAGGATTGTTTTTGTATTTAAGACAAGAAAGGGATAAAGTGAGAGAAGTTAGAATAGATATAACTAATGATTTTTAGGTATGGGAGAGGAAGGTGAAGAAAAGAATGCAGCTTTCTATTTTCAGAGCTGGTTAAATATGGAATTATTGTAGGTAGGTGAGAAAGAGATGGCAGGGTAGTTGGGGAAGGGAAGATAAAGGGGTTTTATTTTAAGGCAGTCTGGGGATAATGAAGTGGAAATGTCAGCAAATAACTAGAAATTTGTGATTCAGGTATGAATTGTATGATAGAGAAATTAAGTGAAATCAATGGTTTTATTGTCTACTTGATTTTGTCTGCCAGCACTTTTTATTATTCTTTACTGAGCCTTGAAGTATCATGGTATAGCTGACATATTTAGTTCCTTTTATAAAATAGTGTTAGGTTAAAAGGTCTTTTCTAGTATGTCAGGAGATTATGGACAATAAAATCAGTATTTTCTATTTTTGCCTATTGCTTACAATTAACAGTATAATTTTGTATTTGTAGTAAAATATTTTTGTTCTAAAATAACACTTATTCTTTCCTGAGTCAAATATTTAAAAATGTATGTGTTCAAGATGATGAATGTTAAGAAAGCTGAAAAATGGCAAGGGTAACTCTACATATTCATAATTATAATTTGTGACAGGCAAAACATCATCTGAAATGCCTTTCTTCTCTATAAATCTGAAATTAAGCAACTTGGATAAGCATATTGGTAAATTGCTTGTTTTGTTTTTGTAAAAGTTTTATTTTTTATTTTATTTTTATTAGTTTAGGAGGTAGAATTTAGTGATTCATCAGTTGCATATAACACTCAGTGCTCCTTACATCAAGTGCCCTCCTCAAAGCCCATCACCCAGTTACCTCATCCCCCCCACCCAGCACCCCTCCAGCAACCCTCAGTTTTTTTCCTATAGTTCAATCTCTTATGGTTTGCTTCCCTCTCAATTTTCATCTTATTTTATTTTTACCCCCTCCCCATGTTTATCTGCTTTGTTTCTTAAGTTCCATATGTGAGTGAAATCATATGGTATTTGTCTTTCTTTGACTTATTTCACTTAGCATAATACCCTCTAGTTCTATCCACATTGTTGGATGGCAATATTTCATTCTTTTTGATGCCCAAGTAATATTCTATTGTATAAATTCCTTTAATCAAAGTTTTCTGCACATTCAGAAATATTTCACTACACTTATGCCCTGTAATTTTTTTTTACTATATTTATAGTATATATGTAGATATATATCAAAATCTTTAGTCAAATATATATGTCTATTTGTATATTATACAAATTATATTTGTATAATTATACAAATTATATTTGTATTTGTATATATTATACAAATTATATTTGTATAATATACAATAATATAGATAATAATATTTGTATATTATACAAATAGACATATATATTTGACTAAAGATTTTGATTCAAAGGTTTGATTGAAAGTTTCATTGAAGTCTTCTTAACTGATAAGCTTCATTATAAAAGAAATTCTAGTGATTTTTAAAATAATTATATATTTGGGATTTTAAAATGAAATTTTAGACTGGAATATACTTAGGCATGAAATAACAACCAGAACAATTTATGCAAAAATGTAATGAAAGCTTATTTTAGCCAAAGCATAGTTAGTATGTAAAGGCCTACTTAGCCAGAGCAACCCCATCCCGGTAGAACAGCTATTTTGTTGTTTATGCAGTGAACTTAGATTGACCCTGCCCCCCAGAGGAACTTACTTAGAAACAGGTCTGGGAAACCAGTAAAATATGGCCGACCAGTCCGATAACCCAGGTACCAGGACGTGTCAGGCCAGGCGGAGATAACAGAGCCCAGATGCAAGGACGAGTCAGGCCAGATGGAGGCATCCAATCAGTAAAGCACATATACTGTCTCCCTAACTACCAAAGAATGTGGGCCCCACCTTTTGGGCACCAAATTAAGGCGCCAGTTCTGACCAGACTGCTGGGCTAGTTCATACAGCGACTATAGGGTAGATTGTAATTCATTTGGCCACCTGCATGTGACCTAACATGACTATGCAGCTTTCTCTGTGTGTTGCAATCTCATTGGCCACCTGTGTGTGGCCAGGCTTAACCACATGGCCCTTGCCCTTTAAAAGTTAATTGGTAAGGCAGGGAGGGTTCGCCTCTGTGTAAGAGACGGCCCTGGCTGGTCAATTTGATTCTCGAAATTGGTGGGAAATAAAGCTTTGCTGTACCTTCACTTTGTATTGGTCTCGTCCTTTTGTCCACAGACCCTTCAAGTAGTCTTTATTATGTTACGCTTTCTAACATTTTATTTATATAAAATGCTGTCAGATCCATTGTATATTGCTGTGGGCTCATCCTTCTAGAGATAGTTTACCTGATAAGTACCACAAGATTAAGATTCTACTCTACCTTTGCGGCTCTGAATTTGTCACCCTTTTGAGTTTTGGGTTGAAAGCCCGAGGGTCTGTTTTATTTCTTCCGGCAAGTTCCACCCTTCAGTTTTCAGCTTTACTCTTTAGCTTCCTACCCCGTTCAAGTTTAAATATCTTGAAGAGGCTTGTATTTGGGCATGGGAAATCTTGTAGGGCCTTCAACTTGCTTGACAGAATTGAATAAAATCACCAAGTATGTGAAATGGTTTTTCCAAAACATAAATGGGGTGACGTGTTTTCCTTTGAGGCTGGTTGAAACTAGTGATTTTTTTTTAAAAACTGCCTGGGATACTGTCTTCATGTGATTCCCAACAACTTAACTACTTTTAATTGTTGTTGTTTGTTTAGGACTTAAAATACTGGAAGCTTTTCTTTTAAATAGCCAGTTGACATCTCTCCAGGCAAGGAAGATATCACTGTGGGTTACACATAGTTTCACACCTAATAGAATTAATAATGCAAATGACAACAATGATGGCAGTAGAAGGAAACACTAGTGCTTATTATGTATCAGATACCATTCTAATAATTTTACATATATCAATTATTTTAATTCTATGATTATGTCATTTTTTGATAGGACCTAGATTTTCCAGATGAAATCAGGACACCTTAGATTTACCTTTAATTTGCATTGAGGCATAGCTTTTATTTCATCAGACATTTTATCACATTTTCCCTCAATTTCTACTTGCTCTTGTTGCCCCTGGAAGCTGGACATAGCTTCTAGCACTGCCAGCCCCTCAAAAGAATGGAATTTTTAATGCTCTGTGTTTCTTTGAAAAACTGGCTATCAGTTCAAAGGCTGTCATTTAAGCCTATGACCTAGATTCATGTTCTAGCAAAAAACTAAACCAGGAGGATGTGAATCAGGCATTTTTAGTTTTTGTGCCAGGACTCATATCTGCTGTGAAGTATGTGAAATTTTCCAAACATAGGGAAAGGATACAAATAACTAGATTGAAAAAAAAAAAAGCATGAGAAATGTCTATCATATCCACTCATCATGTGCCTTTCTTATTTTCTGTGATGTATATAAAGGATCACCCACAGAGATTTGATGATCTTACCTCTATATGCCTATAAACTATTAACTAATTATTTCAATGAAAAATGATCTTACCCCTACATACTATTTTTCCCTACATACTGTTTTTTTCCTGAAATGGTGTTTAGGGTACCATCTATAGGTATTGTTTAAATTATTGCTCTTAAACAGTGTTTCAGATTTGTCTTAGTAACCCTTTGTCTAGGAAATTGACTTGAAATATCAGTCTCTTAGTCAGAAAAAATGAGAATTGAATATGAGTAAGAAGAGCTTAGAAGCATTGATAAAGGACAAAAGCAGGGAATACGTTTTCAGAGAAGAATGGATATGCTATAGGAAGAGATGATCATGAACAAATGTAGTATATTTATCTACACTTGGTAGAGGACACATTGAATCTATTGAAATTTAGGATAACTAGTTTGATGAATTTTCCTTGGTGGGAACATACTGTTTTTTTAAGAAAACTGATCACTCATGAAGTTTCTTATCTTTGCTTCAAGGCATTAAAAAAGTAATAAAGAGGTTTCTATATGGCAGCAGCCAAAGCCATCAATCACATACAGGCTAGGCACTGGAAAAAGGAATGGGTGGTGATGCCAGGCAGGGTGTTACAGAAGCCATAACCATGATAGCTTCAGATGAGAAAATTAAAATACATAGTATGTACAATCAAGAGCTTTGCAAAGCTTTCCTAAACATTCTGAGTCTATTGTGTGCGCTCAAGATTTCTTTGTGCTTTGGCACTCTCTCCCAGTTTGCCTTCACATACCACAGAAGCAGCCCCAAAAGATCCAGAAGTGATCTTTGGAGCTACTACTGGTATTGCTTATCTTCAGCCTACCCTTACTAAATATTCTGTTGATGCAGGTAAGAAGCAAACAACTGCTGACATATTTTAGTTGACTTACGGAGTGTGGTATTTGCTCTTTGACACGGAACTTAAACCAGAAATGTGGGTTTTTGTTTTTTTTTAAAGATTTATTTATTTATTTATTTATTTGATAGAGATCACAAGTAGGCAGAGAGGCAGAGAGAGAGGAGGAAGCAGGCTGTCCACAGAGCAGAGAGCCCGATGTGGGGCTCGATCCCAGGACCCTGGGATCATGACCTGAGCCGAAGGCAGCGGCCTTAACCCACTGAGCCACCCAGGCGCCCCAGAAATGTGGGTTTTCATGTCAGAATCTCCTCCCAAGTACCCATACCATATTTAATGATTCTTTGGAAATAGAAGATAATGTTGTTGGCATATGCTTGAAGGAGATAAGGGCATGAGAAACAAGAGAAAGTATGTTTTATAAAGTATGGCTCCTCGATGGACTTTAAAAGTATGATTTTTCAGTATCCAAATTTGCTTGACTTACTTGAAACATTAAAATATTTCCCTATTAGCCTAAACCTTGAATTTCATTGTTTATTATTATTTTTTTGTATTGAATAGTAAGATTTTTTTGTGGAATAGTAAGATTATCTAATGCTTTTATGGAATTAGGTACCAATGTAAGTATTTTACTTGCTTTAACTCATTTATTTCTCATAACAACCCTTATGGTATATGATATAAATAATATTATTTTCTCCACTTACAAATGAAGAAACTTAGAATCCCACAGTTTAAGTGGCTTGCCTAGGGTCCCTAAAAAAGTAAGGAGCAGATATTTGAAACCCGAGTCTAGAGCTGGAGTCTACACCATTAGCCATGTAAGTGTCCTGCCTACTAGAAAAACATTAAAACTTGAGAAGTTGTTTTTTTATACATAATAGAGATGAACAGATATGTTACATAGAATATGTTATATTTTAAAATAATTTGAGGAAAATTAGTTAAAAAGTTTTTCATTGAAATAGTTAATAGTTTATAGGCATTAATTGTGCACAAATATATGATATCTTATATTTAATTGAGTTTAGAATTATTACTATAGTTATTAATTTCCATGTGGTTTATGCTGATTAAAAATGTTAATATAACTGTAGAGCATATAAACTACCATAAATGATAAAAGGGGAAGGATTTCAACTTAATTGGAATCTATTAAAAATGAAATAAGCAGTCTCATTTGTAGAATAAGTAAAGTGGCTCACATAGAACAGTATAGTAGTGATAGTATTGCTTCTTATGAAAACAAATAATTATTTTCATTCTTGTATGAAATTTGATTTTCATCATAAAATTTGAAAATGAAAGTTTGATCTATAATATGAAAGTTTCTTTTTAAGAATATGGTCCTAAATCTCATAATTCTGTTTATTTTACCTGAAGTTTTGACAAGCACATTTACAGTCTTATAAGGAGGGTATAAATTTAGGAATAGTCTTTAATTTTTTAATTGATTAAGACAATTTTCATATTTTTCCACTTATGCCATTGCTTAGTGTGAATATCTGTGCTACATGGTTTTATGTATTTTCCATGTAAGACATGTTAATGCTCATCCATTGAAATTCTTTTCAGGATATTCCAGCACCTGGCAGCTATGATGTTCAAAAATCATATGAGATGTCCCAAGTTCAACATAAATACATGCCACCTCGTAGTTTTGTGGCTAAACTAAAACATGCCTCCTTTCTTAGCACAACTCCGCGGTGCCTGCAGAAAGTGACTGATGGGCCAGGTAAGCACAGACTGTTTTTTAAAGCTTTGAGAAAAAGAAAATCTAAGGTTTCCATATAAAAATGGACGATTATAAACATACCTTTATATTTACCATGCCTTTTTAAAATATACAGGATGAGAAAGATATCTGCTTATTCAGTGAAAGATTTTAGATTTTTTTTTTAACTGTAAGATTTGTTTGGAGTTTTATGGCTCTTAATTTTACCAAAAACCATCTTATGAGTTTTAACTTAAAGTTAGTAAAGTCATTTTCTATTAGGGAAAAACCCGAAATTCTTAATATGCTAGAGTTGTTAGAGGAGAAGGGCAATTGACTATGATTTGTAAAGTCATATTCAAGACATTTATCATGTTATTCTAATGGAATTATTTTAATTTTTTTCAAGTATCCAGAAAACATCCATGTAAAAAAATAAACATTTTTTGGGGGAATTAAAATTCCAAAAACAATTTTGATTTTTAAAATTGAGATTAGTTCAGCTGCTAGTAATACTATTCTTAGACCAGAAATGAATGCATTAGCTCTCCTTGGTAATGAGGTTAAATCAGTTAAGTGTATTATTTCACACAGGAGAACTAGATAGAAAATAGGAACAATAGTTTTCAACATTAATTTTGAAATGTATTTCCACCAAACAACCAAACTGTTGTAACGGCTTTTTATGGGAATATTAAAAGAAACAAAATGGAGAAACTCATTCAAGGGTTTCTGATGAAAAACATGTCAGCAAATGAGAATACTCAGAGAGCCTGTGATCCACAGAGGCTTACTTTGTTTCTCTGTCTTTCAGTAACCAAATATATTGCCCAGCTAAAGGTCTGTTATACATCAAAATTCAACTTTTTAAAATTTTCTTTTTCTTCTCTTGAGTTACTGTACCATTGGTGATTTTGTCAGATTTTAGCTTTGTTATGCAGAAGTGGTGCAGGGAAATTAATTCTTTCAAGTTCTGGTATTACCATGGTCACCATCACCAAGCACAATCAAATAATAAATAAATATCCACTTAAGGGTCTCTTGAAATAAATTATGTTGAACTTCATATTTTCTAAAGATTATTTTTTCTCTCTGACTTTACTGCTCTCTCCATAAAAATTGTTGTAGTTGGAAGGTATAGGAGTTTCAGTTAGGTGACAGGATTGGCACTGTGACTTTTCATCGTTTCAGGACTTAACATAGGGCAAGTAAATTCACTAATTGTTTTATTAGTTTCTGTTTTACAAAATTCAGAAAATATTTGCCACCTACTTGGCTCTCATGAGAATACTAAAGATTAATAAGACTGTATTTCAAAGTCATTTTTAGAAGCTCTGAAGCTCCTTAGAAGTATAAAATCTTATTAGAAAAAATGGATTTCTGAAGGTACTACCTGATATTATGATGTATAAAATTTGATTTTGTCTGACATGTGCAGATATTGTAGTAATTATAATTGTTCATATTTTTAAATTTAATCTACTATTTAAGATATACCATCTAAAACATGTCTTGAATATAGATTTAGTAGGTGACCAGGGCCAATTCAATTAATATCCGTGCTTCATTCTGGTAATTGAAAATTAACTTCCATTTGTCCTAATTCTCTTATACTGATCCAATCAAGGACAAGATATTCAAGTGTGGTATTATCAACTCTAAGTACATTCCTCACTTTTAATTGATTTTTACTTAAGCTAGTTTTTTTATTAATGAGTATAACAAAGAATTCTTGATTCTTTTTAGTATATGCATAGTAATATGGTCTGTTCTAAAATGAGAATAGCCCATTTCTGTTTATAATTCTTAATACCATCTAACTTTTGCTGGGAATACCATCTAACTTAATATGATAAGTCTTGTGATTTTTTAAAAAAATCATTGGCATATAATCAAACGATACAGGGATAGTAGTTCTGTTGGTTATATGCTTTGTATCAATTTTTATCCTATGAATGATATCCTTTCATATCATATCTTAGAATTAAATTAAGAGAGAAGTTTTTTTTTCAAGAAACAACAGATGTTGATGAGGATGTGGAGAAAGGGAACCCTCTTACACTATTAGTGGGAATGCAGACTGATGCAGCCACTCTGGAAAATAGTATGGAAGTTCCACAAAAAGTCAAATACAGAACTACCTTATAATCCAGCAATTGCATTACCAGGTATTTACCCAGAGAATACAAAAATGCTAATTTGAAGGTATACATACACCCCGAAGTTTATAGCAATGTTATCTGCAACTGCCAGATTATGGAGAGAGCTCAAATGTCCATTGATTGAGGAATGGATATAGAAGCTGTGATATATCTCTATCTATCTCTATCTCTGTCATCTATCTATCATCTCTATCTTTATTTCTATATACATACTTACATACAGTGGAATATTAGCCATAAAAAAGAATGAAATCTTGCCATTTGCAATGGGTGTGTGGAGATAGACAGTATTATGCAAAGTGAAATGAGCCAGTTAGAGAAAGGCAAATACCATATGATTTCACTCATATGTGGAGTTTAAGAAACAAATTACCATAGGGGGCAAAAAAAAGACACAGGCAAACCAAGAGACAGACTCTTAACTATAGAGAACAAATTGTTGATTACCAGAGAGAAGATATATGGGGGATGGATTAAATAGGTGATGAGGATTAAGGAGTGCACCTATCATGATGAGCACAGGGAGATGTATGTAAGTGTTAAATCACTAAATTGTACACCTAAAACTAGTATTACATTGTATGTTAATAACTTGAATTTAAATAAAAACTTTAAAAAATATTTTTAATCCTATTGTCATTTAAACATTGGTAATTTTATTTTACCTTAATACTAATGGGAAGGACCTTTTTCAGTTATACATCAAATATTTTATAAATCAGATAAAATTATTTTGTGTTGTTATGTATGTATATACATATACACATAAATGAAACTGTAAAATGGAATCAATTTATAGAGCATAATAGGCATGTTCATTCCTTGAGTCATAATATTACTAAAAATTCAGTATTTTGCCTTGTAGAACTTAACATGTATATTGTTATCTTTCTACATATAAATAGAATAATTGGCAAATTAAAATTGATTACTGGATATTTTACATTTGTAGTTACAGTGTTAAGAAATGAGGTTGTAAATGATAAATTATGAGTTATGAGTTTGGTTGATAAATGAATAATAGCCTTATGGGATTTGTCAATTTTATGGGGCATTCATTCAGTTGCTCAACATTTATGGTGATATATTTATTTCAGATTGTTTTAGAACTTTTATTAACATCATGGAAATAATTTTGTTTTATTCATAAATGAATAGTGTAAATGTAAATGTAAAATTCATTTTCATTAGTCTAAATTAAAGAGGGAAATAGTATATTTGCAATCAATATAGGCTAGACCATTAAATGTTGTATAACCAATGAAAACATATTATAAAAATTTAATGAAGAGATTATTAAATGAGGTGCATCACATTATAAAGCAATCTACTCTTATTGCATCAAGTTTTAATTCATAATATGTAAATGATTTTGTGATTGATCCAGCTCAGGTAAAGTAAAATTTTAGCTAAGTGGAAAAGGGCTTACACATTTCTTTATTGCTCATATTGACCTGTTTTGGGACATTTAGACGAGGGAAATTCTCAGCAAATTTAAAAAGAAAATGAATGAAAATATCAAGTGTAGAAAACTGGGGGGTCTCATACAATGTGGTGGAAGTATAAGTTGATATCAGTGATTCTCAAGGGCAGGCTGGCAGAATGTTTCAAATATATATGCCATTTAACCCCAAAATCCAACTTATGGGATTACCCTAGGGAAATAATTAATGGTATACCCCAAATTGAAGTATCAAGGAAGTTCACCAAAGAACACTAGTAATGAAAGTTTAAAAATGTACTAAATGAAAGAAGAATGGGGTTTAGTTAATTCTCATACATCAAATGGATGGAGTCCTATGAAAATTTTTAACATGGTATATATATTTAATCCTGGTAACAAGATAAGATTTATTTGATTAATCATTTAACAAATATGCACTGAGGGTCATTTAATAAATATGCATTGAGTCTCTTTTGTATTCACCACTATTCCAGGGCCTTGAACAAAATATAAACATTATTGTTTCATAGAGCTTAATTTGAGGTATAAGAGACATTTAATAGAAGAAATAGATCAATAGATTGATAGATGAAAGAAAGCAAAGAAAAAATAAACAAAGAGAGAAGAAAGAAAAAAGAATGAATACCAGGTGGTTATAAATGCTATGAAGGAAGATGAGAGAGAGAAGGAAGATGGAGTTCAGAGTGGGTTGAGTATAGTTTCAAAGAATTTTTTTTAAAGATTTTATTTATTTATTTATTTGACAGAGCGAGAGATCACAAGTAGGCAGAGAGACAGGCACAGAGAGAGGGGGAGGCAGGCTTCCTGTCCAGCAGAGAGCCCGATTCGGGGCTGGATCCCAGGACCCTGAGACCATGAACTGAGCCGAAGGCAGAGTCTTAACCCACTGAGCCACCCAGGTGCCCCTAGTTTCAAAGAATGTTATCAGAGAGGGCCTCATTGAAAAATAGTATATAAGTAACCTCCTTAAATTTGTTAAAGATTTTGTTTTGCTTTTGTTTCCTCTGAATGAATGTACATTGCTTTATAGTAAATAAAAGTTATTTTAAGATTTTTAAATGAAGAAAACAATTGAAGCTTAAAGCATGATTTTTATTTTTAAGTGAATGGAAGATTCCATACCATATGTGGCATATAAGACAATATTTGAAGGCCGAACACAAGAGGTATTGAGACTTACTTTATGTTGAAAGTATAGATCATTTCTCATGAAAATAACATTGTGATTTCTGCATCACATTCCCACAGGGATTTATTTCAGGAAACAAATATAATTTATCTTGGAAGTTAATTGAACATATACCGTGTAGGTAGTTTTGTTCACCTTTTCAATAAACACAAGTAATATCTTTGACATAAAAGTCAGTGTAGTGTAAAAACTAATTATTTATTCTATTTTCTCAGTGGCCAGTAATATGATAGCCTCAGAAATGCTATAGAGTTTATTAAAATGCAGTTTATCCCTTTTGCTGGGTACTGTTAATCTAGTGCAGTAAATACATAATTTTTGTTGTTGCTTTTCTATAGCTTACAGAAATGCTTTTGAGATGTCAAAATGCAAGGTAATTCTGAGTATAGGCACAAATAGGTAAGATCAGTTTTGAGGATTTGTTGATTCTGTATCTTTATTAAAAATAATGTATGGGTTGTTCAGTCAGTTGACTGACGTGAGTTGGGTTCCATGCTGAGCATGGGGCCTGCTTGAGATTCTCTCTCTCCCTGTCCCTCTGTTCCTCCCCGCCTCAAGAAAATGATGGAAATGTTATTATTGAAAATGAACTAATTTTATTATTTTTAATCTCAATTTTGTTTCATTGGGCACTTTATATATATTTCAAATAAATTATTATTTATACATAGTTTGCAAGTGACTTTATTTATTTATTTATTTATTTATTTATTTATTTATGAGAGAGAGAGAGAGCTGAGCAGGGAGCCCGCCTTGGGGCTCAGTCCCAGGACCCTGAGATCCTGACTTGAGCTGAAGGCAGAGGTTTAGCTGACTGAGCCACCCAGGCGCCCTTCATATTTATTAACAGATATATATTGTAGGCAAAATTATCCTACGCATAGTACATTTAGTTTTGGGGGTTATTCACTTTTTGAATACTAAAGAGTCCTGAAGAGTATGGGAAAAACTTCATATGAGAAGGAGAGAATAAGTATGCAGGGGGCACAGGTAGGAAAGAACTGGTACACAGTATTTAGAACATAAAGGATAATAGAATCAAAGTTTGATGTAGAGTTATAGCCTTAAAGTAGAAAATGTTTAAAGGTATAAAGAATAATTGATGATATATTTATTTTGTATAGACATTATATAGAGGAGAGCTTATCTCAAACATTTTGTGGGTATAACTTTTTATAGTGGAATGAATTATAAATTGATAAAGCAAAGAGACCACACATTTAAAAAATAATTACATTAGCCTGGAACTAAGAGGGATAGATGCAGTATATAAAATAAAAGGAAGCCTTTGGACTTTCAAATTTCTGTTGGTAGGAAATTGGCTGAAAAACCACCTAGTTGCAAACACAGGCTACTTTTCATGGAAAAAAAAAATTACTTAAGAGAACAGAACCAGAAATCTACAGAATGGAGTCATGAAACATATTGAGCAACTCCCAAGGAATTAGGACTGGATCCTAATCCCAGAACTGGCAACATGTACTCTGGTGGATTTGAGATGCCATGAGACTTTTGACTGCTATGTTCTTCCTGTCTTTCTTCTTTTGAATATCTGTGTTGTTAGCCTTTATCTATCTCTGTTCTACCATTAGTCAATAGAATATTTGTGGGGCAGTAAATTGTCTCTTTAGTTCAAGGCCTTTAGGTTGAGAAGAATGGTGTTCAAAGAGTTGTACAGAGGAATTAAATCAAAGGAGTCTGATACCATCTGAACCAGAATTCGATGACAAGATTCTGAACTTCAAATTAATGCCACAATGGAGTGAAATTTGGGAGTTCTCACAGTAGAGTTGCTTGTATTTTATATATGGGAGATCTGAAATGTGGCAAGAGAATGGACTATGGAAGATTGTGTTTTCCAAAGTTTTTGCCATTATATATTTCATCCTATATATTCTTCACACAGTTCAGAATTGATACTGCTGTCATTGAGTGCTAGAGTTTATTTCTAGTTCCCTGGTGGACCTGTGGTATTGCTTCTGTAGAGTGTGGCAAAAGAGTTGCTATGTGACTTTTGAGGATAAATTATAGAAACTTCATACACTTCTGGATGGCTCTCTCTGAATGCCTACTTTTGAAACTAGCCTTCCTACCAGTGCTCAAACGAAGCAGCCAGGGAGAGGTCCGTAAAGAGGAAATGAGGCTCCCAGGCCTAGCTCCCAGCCAACATCCAGCAAGGACTAGCCAGCCTTGTAAGTGAGTGGAAGTGGAAGCCAAACCTCCAGTACTTTGTCAGGCTGCCCCAACTGACACCCTGTACTGCTGAGATAAACCTTTTCTTCTGAGTCATGCCTAAAGTGCAGATTTTTGAGCAAAATAAATGATTATTTTTATTTGAAGCCACTGGTATTGAGAGGTAGATTTTTATGTAGCAGTAGATAATCAGAACAATTTCTAAGCAGAGAAAGACAAATGAAGGCAGATAAAGTTAGTGCTAAGTAAAAATATGGAATAATTGGACTGGTTGGCAAGACAAGGCTTCAGTATAGGTCTCAATGGTGATGTGGTCCAGGAATAGGAAGTTGATATTCTATGCAATTTATTAAGTTGAAGATGTGTTCAGGCCTACAATTGAAGTTGAATCAAGAGTAAGGCTAAGTCCAGGATTAGAAAGGCTTTTTTTTTTTTAAAGATTATTTATTTATTTATTTGACAGAGAAAGATCACAAGCAGGCAAAGAGGCAGGCAAAGAGAGAAGCAGGGGAAGCAGGCTCCCTGCTGAGCAGAGAGCCCAATGCGGGGGCTGGATCCCAGGAACCAGGGATCATGACCTGAGCTGAAGGCAGAGCCCACTGAGCCACCCAGGTGCCCCTAGAAAGGCTTTTAACGGTAATGTTAAACTAAAATATTTGATAAGGTAATGTAAAAAGATGATCCATGTTCTGATATTATGTAAGAAGGTGGTAGAGAATATTAGAGTTGGGTAAATAATAGCCACATAGAGGAAAATTGCTCAATTTAGATAAATTAATGATTAAAAATGATGAGTTTTATTTGAATGAAAGTTTATAGTTTTCAAAACATTTCACGTATATTTCTGGATTATTACAACTATCTTAGGAGTTAATGATCACTGTCTTTAAAAGGGAGAAAATAGAAAGGTAATTAAAAAGAAAAAAAAATTTGCTCATATTAATACAGGTAGAAAATAGTAAACAGGAATAAGACCGAGATGGTTCATCATTTTTTTTTTGTTCATTCATTCATTCTTTATAAAAAATACTTTTAGAGCACATCCTATGTTTCAGGCATTGTTATGAATAAAGGAGTACTACTCATCCTTATCCTCAAATATCTTATATCTAGCAAGGGAAAAAAATGTCCACAGATAATTATAGTAAAAATAATTATTTTTATATGTCCACAGATAATTATTAATGTTCCCTATATCATAATTGTTTGCAAAATCACATGTAAATTTATTGGTAAATGGGTGAATTGATGTTATTTGAGAGTGAAAGTCCAAGATTGGCAAATATTTGAATTACATTTTTTTCTTCAAATTAAATCAATGGAAGGAAATAAAAAGCTAAGTACAGTAATATCTATTTTATAGAAAGACATTGAAAGTAAACTGGCTGCTGATGATAGACAATTTGACATAATACACAGAAGTCAATGGAATATAATTTGATGATGAAAAATCATAGTATTTTCTACTACAGTGCATGTTTCTTTAATGTGAATTAGCTCATATACTATGTTATTTAAGAATGGGCCAAAGAAATCAATAAAACTCAGAAATTATCTTGGTTCAAATGCAGTTATGTTTTGAGGCAACAAGTATCAAACTTTCTTATAATTAAAGAGAAATAATAATATATGAAGAACTTAGGGAAAATAAGCCAAAAATTACATAACTGTGCATTTTAGTACTGATTGTTACTAATCTGTTACACCTTTCACCATGTTAAGATTTTGAGGAAGCTGAAAGAACAGATAAAGAGGTTGCAAAGACAGTTCTCTTTGTATTAAAAAATCAAACCAACCACAGCCCCCTCATAAAACAAAACACTCCAAAACAAAACAAAACCTCACAACAAAAATCCTTGACTCACGAAGTCTTCACCTTAGGTCAGATTTTTATTATTATTTGAATTTTTGTTACTGATGAAACTTGTTTTATTAGGAGAGAATGCCCTCAAGAACCTAGTCCTTGAGAAAGAAAGAAGCATAATCTTTAGAGTTAAAGGCTGCAAAGAATGGGATGACACTGATGCCAAGTGGAGATTTAACTTTACTTTTTTATTTTTAAAGTATTTTATTTGTTTATTTGAAAGAGAGCAGAGTGAGAGAGAGCACAAGCAGAGGGAGAGGGAGAAGCAGACTTCTTACTGGGCAGCGAGCCGACGGACTCAAGTTCCGGGATCACGGATCATGACCTGAGCCAAAGGCTCAGAACTCTGTCAGTGCACAGGTTTCCAAGTTCTTTTTTGTGTGTGGTAAAATACACATAACATAAAACTGATCATCTTAACCATCTTTTAAATTTTATTTATTTATTTATTTTTAAGATTTTATTTATTAATTTTAAAGGGAGAGAGCACCTGAGCAGGGGGAGGGCCAAAAGGAGAGAAGCAGACTCTGTGCTGAGTGTAGAGCCTGACCCAGGGCACAATCTCAGGACCCTGAGATCATGACCTGAATCTAAATCAAGAGTCTGATGCTTAGCTTAACCAACTGGTGCACCCCAGGTGCCTCATTAACCCTTTTTATTTTATTTATCTATTTATTTATTTCACAGAGATATCACAAGTAGGTGGGGGGGGAGTAAGCTCCCTGCTGAGCAGAGAGCCTAATGTGGAGCTCGATCCCAGGACCCTGGGATCATGACCCCAGCCGAAGGCAAAGGCTTAACCCACTGAGCCACACAGGCGCCCCTCATTAACCCTTTTAAAACATATATATTTATTTATTTGAGAGAGAGAAAGAGCATGAGTGGGAGGGAGAATGGGAGAGGGAGAGAGAATTTCAAGAAGATTCCATGAGGAGCACTGAGTCAGATGTGGGGCTTGATCCCACAACCCTGAGATTGTGACCTGAGTTGAAACCAAGAGTCTGAGGATTAACCAATTGTTACCAACTATAACCAACCCGATCATTTTAACCATTGTTAAATGTACGGTTCAGTGGTACTAAATACATTCATAATGTTCTGCAACCATTACCACAATCCATACTCAGAACTTTTTTCATCTTATATAATTGAAACTCTATAATCATTAAACAGTAACTTCTTGTTACCTCTCCCTGTCCCCAGCCCATAGTATTAGCCTGGGAGCAGATGAAGGCCCCACCATGCTGTGGAGAATGTAAAAAATAATGAGACAGTCTTCATATTTCCTTCCCCGGTATATACTATGAGGAAGTGAATCTTAAGAGAGAAAGAAAAAAGAAATTGGGGGGAAGGGCTAATATGATTTTTATTCTGTTGTAGTTTTAATTTTGAAAAACACCCAGCTGTGTCACTGGCCAAACTACTACTTCAGGTCTGGTTACATATTCACTATAGTTTATATACTGTTGGTTGAAAAGAATCTAAATGTTCCAGGCACAGGTTGTGCTAGTTTGATATATGACTTCAACATGGAAGGGTTTTATTGACAATAATGTGATATTAATATTAGGATAAGGGGAGAGGACTAGAGGGTAAGGAAGGAAAGATGGGAAGGGAAGGAGGAAGATAGATTTTCTTGACCTGGTTGAATGGTAGTAAAGTGTAAAATGTAGAAATGTGTGTGTTTGTTGGAGAGAGGATGTTTCTTCTAAGCCCAGGGAATATAATCATAGAAATTAGGAGAATCAAAGTATAAAATGTTATGAACTAAATAACAGGAAGGGAAAATTAAAGAAGTAGAAGGAGATAGCAAAACTGAAGATTATGATATTCTTGAAGTAGTTCTACTTTTTATATGTGATTCCTATAATCTTTGTAGTCAGAAATTATGATTTTACAACTGTTAATTTTATACCCCATGAATTAGGAAACCTAGTATCTTACTTTTTTTTTTTTTTAGTATCTTAAAGTTTAATTGTTTCCATGTAGGATAATGTTACAGTTGAACACATGAAAAATATGTTTCAGCCAGATATGATGTCTTTTCTCGCTTTTTAAAAAAGATTTTATTTATTTATTTGACAGAGAGACATAGTGTGAGAGGGAGCACAAGCAGGGGGAGTGGGAGAAGGAGAAGCAGGCTTCCCACCGAGCAGGGAGCCCAAGGTGTAGGCCTCCGTCTCAGGACCCTGAGAGCAGACCTGAGGCATCCAGAAGCCCCTATAATATTCTTTTCAGGCAAGCTATATCTACTTTTGTAGAGCCAATCCTCTTTGGAAATGCTACACAACTGTTCTAAAATTAAATTAGAATTCAGACACTTAGAACACAGAAAAAGCTCTTTTTATAGTAGAAAATATAATAAAAGTTTTAAAATAGTTTAATATAGGATTATTATATAAAGTTACATAAAATGTAGACAATGCTGTAAATTTATATGTTATGAGAGTTTTATGTGGTATCTTTACAGAAAGATTATCTAATTTGTTATGCTTACAACTGAATTTCAATTAAAACACTTAACAATATCCTTGTTCTTTTTGAAATATTTTGAAACCCATTAGTGTGTCAGTGAGTTGACATTGCTCTCCAAATGCAATAGATATGAAGTGATAAAAATTGATTTTTCTTACCTTACTTTGAAGAGTCAGCATTGGTTACCTGAATATATTATAATTCCTTTAAAACATTATTCCCATGTTGTTAAAAGTTTTCATTTCTGAGTTTAGGATTATATGTGCAGTTTTTTCTTCACTACAGAATGATTTGCATTTTGAGGAAATGTAATGAAATGTGGAATTCTAAGAAATGATACAATATTAGATATATATTTTAAAAGTCTACTTTTTATACATAAAGCTAAATTATACCAACATATGTTCAGTGTGTCCATCTCTACTCATTTTGGATATCATGTAATTTTTATTATAAATGTATTACAAAGCAATAATGGAAATAACAAATTTATATTTCCAGGAGACAATGAAACCTCATGGCTTTACCTACTGTAAATAAAAAAGCTGTTACATTAAAAATATTATAGAAAAGTACACATATTATTACTTCATATGTCAGTGCATTTTCATAAATTGAACTGTCCATGTAACCATTATCAGATGAAGAAACAACATTACAAGCATCCTTAGCCCCTCCTGTAACTCTGTCCTAGTCACTAACCATTATTCTGGTTTCTATCATCATTGCTTTATTTTCACTATCTTCAACTTGGGTAGATTGAGTAATGAGGTGTATTTTGTTTACAGCTTCTTTCACTCAACCTTATAATTTGTGGCCTATAAACATTGTTGTTTCAGGTGGCAGTCATTAGTTCATTTTCAACGTAAGAATGTGTCAGAGGAGCACCTGGCTGACTCAGTCAGTTAAGTGTCTGACTCTTGGTTTCAGCTCAGGTCATAGTCTCATATGTCATGGGATGGAGCCCAAAGTCAGGCTCTGCTCAGCAGAGAGTATGCTTGAGATTCTTTCGTTCTCCCTCTGCCTCTCCCCCACTCTTGCATTCCCTGTCTTTCTCTCTAAAATAAATAAATATTCCCCCAAAAAGATACCACAATTTCTTTATCCATCTTACTCATCTTATTATGGATGAAAATTTGGGTTATTTCCAGTTTAGTGCTCTCATGGGTACTGTTAATAGTGAATATCGTACATATATTTTTGGTGCTATAAATATGCATTTCTCTTAATTTATATGCCTAGGACTGGAGTTTCTGGATCACAGTGTTTGGTGGATGTTCCATTTATTAGCTCTTACCCAACAGTTTTTCCAAGTAAATGTAGTGACTTATATTCCCACCGGTAATGTATAGGAGTTGCAATTATTCCACTATCTCACTAATGTGTGGTGTCTGTCTTTTTCATTTTAGCAATTTTAGATTTAGGAGTATTTCACTGAGACTTTATTATCCATTTTCCTAATGACTAATGAAGTTTAACATTTTTTCATATCTTCCTTGGTCATTTGGATTTTTTTTGAGAGTGTCTTTTCATGTCTTTTCTATTCATCTATTGTTATTTTTATTGATTAAAGTTCTTAATATATTATTGTTATATTTGATAGTTATACATTCTGTAAATACTATCTCTTCTCTGATTCATTTTTCAGTTTCTTAGTGATTTCTATTAATAAATGTAACTTCTCAATTTTAATACTGATTTTGTTAATCTTTTCCTTAAATCACTGCTTTTATATCTCATTTAAGAATTATTTCCCTATCATAGTTTTTTTTTTTTTAAAGATTTTATTTGTTAGAGAGAGAGAGAGAGAGAGAGAGAGCACAGGCAGACAGAGATGCAGGCAGAGGCAGAGGGAGAAGCAGGCTCCCTGCCGAGCAAGGAGCCCGATGTGGGACTCGATCTCAGGACGCTGGGATCATGACCTGAGCCGAAGGCAGCCGCTTAACCCACTCAGCCACCCAGGCGTCCCCTATCATAGTTCTTAAATAATTTTATAGACATTTTGTTGCTTTGTTTTTCACAATTAGATCTATGATATTATCTCAAGGATTGTTCTACATCACATGTATTTATGTGGTTAGCTTGTAATATTCCTTTCTTGAGTTTTCGTTGTCAGTCATTGTTGTCAGATTTTGTTTGTTCCTTCTAGTTTTAAGAGAAATAATTTTGGAAAGTTTTTTAAATTAATTATTCTTCTATTTGTAAGTAGATAGTTTCAAACTCTCACTGGTTTATAGCAATAGCATTTATTTATTTTTTGCCTCTTCCTTTTGCTTTTAGTATTTTCAGTATCATTCAGTTCTACACTTATCCTAATTTACATTAACATATATACTTTGACCTATGTTATTTAAAACTATATTTAAATTTTTCAAATGTTTATAGCCTTATTAAAAATATAATTTCTTTATAGTTATTTGTAAATTGTAAATTTTGTAAGTCAAGAAATGTTATTTACATACTACCCAGTTTTTGAAATTTCTTTAAACTTGTTTTATAGCCTAATACATAGTATTTTAGTATTTCTCTTACACTTATAAATGTGTATTTGTCAATATTTGCATATAGTGCTATAGATGTCACTAGACCAAGGTTATTTATTGTTTTTCATATCTTCTGTATCTTGTTTAACGTATTTAATTACTTTGAGTTTGGTATGTCAAAAAACCCCACTATAATGATGTATTTTACAATTACTCCTCATGGTCTGTTTAACTTTAACTTAATAATTTTTGAATCAATACCATTATAGGTGACTACATATCATAGACTTCTGTTGAACTGAACATTCTGTCATATTATAATGCCCCTCTTTATCTCTACTAATAGGTTTTAGCTATATCAGCCTTTTGTTAGAATTTGTCTCACATGTCATTCTTCATCCTTTTACTTTCAACTGTTCTCTGACTATATGTTTTTAGTGGGTCCCCTTTGTCACTAACATATTTGGGAATAGGTGGATTTTGTTTTTATAACCAGGTTACAAAGTCTCTTCTGTTGTTTTCTAGTTTTCTGTATTTGTTTATTTCTTGCCTTTTTTTTTTTTTTAAATGACCCAGGGCCTCCCCACCATCCTCCACCACCACCCTATTCCATCTGTTTGCTCTACTGATTTGGAACCTATATACTCTTAGTTTTGCTTTTTTAGCAAATACCCTTGATGTTGCTACATGCACACTTTTTTTTTTTTTTAAGCTTTTATTTATTTATTTGACAGACAGAGATCACAAGTAGGCAGAGAGGCAGGCAGAGAGAGAGGAAGAGAAGCAGGCTCCCTGCTGAGCAGAGAGCCCGATGCGGGGCTCGATCCCAGGACTCTGGGATCATGACCTGAGCTGAAGGCAGAGGTTTTAATCCACTGAGCCACCCAGGCACCCTGCTACATGCACACTTAATAACGTTTATATTTCATCAAAGTCTTTGTTTTCCTGAACAATGCTTTAGCTTTGTTTTCTTTAACCTTACAAATTGTCTTCTGCAATAAATTGTTATTCAAATTCACCTGTATCTGTCATTTTTTAAAATTTCCTTTCTAAAGCTCAGACATTCCTTCTAGCGTCATTTTTTTTTTGAAGTGTATCTTTTAGAAATTCCTTTAGTTACAAACTTTAGTGATAGATACTTTCATTTATTCATTCAAGTCAGTACATATTATGTACTGGGCATAAAATAATGTACACAAAAATCCCTGCTCCCATGGGACTAAAATTCTAGGGAGGAAAACAGTCAATAAACATGATAAAACATAAAATATATAGTTATATTCTATGTTATATTCTGTAACAGAAAAAATAAAGCAGAAAAATGTGATATAAAATTTTAGATAAGGTAAGTGAAGTCTTACTGAGAGGGTAACTTTGAATCAAGACCAAAAAGAACTGAGGGAACATGAAGTTATCTAATGAAAAAGCATTGCAGACGAAGGGAACAGATTCTACAAGAGGTCCTGGCAAATTTCAAGATACAGCAAGGAGGGCAGGAAGGCTATCGCAGAACGAATTGTTTGGAGATTAGTAGATGTGCCCAGAGATGTAATGTATATCCATATGATACATGACTTGGTAGGTTATGCTTCATGGTGCGATGGAAGGCTATTAGAAAGTTTTGAGTGGACTACTGATATGATTTTTAACAAGTTTACTCTGTGTACATTATAGACTGGAGGGGAGTAAGAGAAGAAGCAGTTAATAAGCTATTGCTATATCAGTGAGAGATGATGGTGGCTTGGAGCAGAGTGCTGGCTGTCAGAGTGGTGATAAGTGTCACAGTCCAGGTATTTTTTGAAGGCAAAGCTGATAGGATATGCCATTGCTTCTAATGTAAGCTGTGAAATACAGAGAAGCTAAGATGGCTTAGAGGTTTAGGTCCAAGCAGCTATCACAGGAGATTTGCCAGTAACTTAGATGGAGACAAATCTAAGAGGTGGTGAATTTGGAGAGATGACAGGAGCTTAATTTTAAACAAATTAACTTAAAAATAGATAAATGCTTACTGTCATCCTTATTCTTGTAATACTGCTTTGCTGTGTGTATCATTCTATCTGGTATCTAATTTCCTTAGCACTTTAGTCATATTACTGACTTCATGGTCACTGCTGATGATTCAGTCCTCAAATTGTCATGTTTTTTTTTAGGTAATCTGCCTTCTCTATGTGTTTCTGAGATCTCCTTGTTTTTCATGAAATTTAGTGGTCTTCTGGTATCTCACTCATACTAGTACTGAGCATTCTTTGTCAATGTAATTTTTTCCCTTTTGTTGCAATCATTCAGGATTTTTTTTTTTGTCTTTAATTTTCATTAGCTTGGATAGATATGAGAGTTTTATTTGTTTGCTTGTTTGTTTTATTTGTTCTGCTTGGATCTAGCTAAACCCTCTCAGTCTGAGCTCATATGCTTTACTCTCATTGTCAGGTACTCCCAGTAATTATTTCTTCTCATATTGTCTCCTAGCCTTCTTTATATTTTATTTATTTTTTTTGCTAGCTTGTGTTAGAACTTCTAGCCTCTGGATCACTTTTTATTTTAGTATCTTCTCTTTATGTCTTTGTTGTGAGTTCTTGGAGTTTAATTTGACCCATTTTCCCGCTCACCCATCTGCAAAAGCTTTCATTCTGCTATTCAAACCTTGTATTTATATTTTTGTTCTATGATCTGAGAAGTGATTTCTGTATCTGCTTGCATTTTTCATAAATGTCTATTTTTATTATATCCCACATTTTCTAGCATTTTATGTGTATTAGCTTACCTGTTTTAGGACATTAAATATTCTGATTTAAAACTATGATTCTGAATGATCCTTTATTTTGTTTCCTGGGTTATGAGTTAAAAAAAATCCCTTTAATTGAGTTGTCTTTCCTTAAATGTGCGTCAGTACTTATTTTTGTGCTCATCTTTGTAATTGAGATTCCTTGTTACAGAGTTTATAAGAAGCACCATGCAAATTCGGCTGCTGTTTTCAAAATAAATGCTAAATTGAGTGGGACATGAGAATTATAGGCATAGACCAAAGTCCTAGGAAAACCAGAATGCATGTAACACAATTGTTAGACTATAGAATGTCTATGTTAGTATACCTTACTAGGGCCAGGGGAAGGAGCTGCTTTGTTAGGGCTTGCTCTCTGAACTGTTTTCAGTAAGAAGAAAATATAGCTAAAATGTAACAATGAATGGGGGGTACTTTAATGTTTGGTCTTTACATACTGTGTTTCACTAGCCATGTAAAATGCTTCTCTTATGTCTCTGTCTCTGTTTTCCACTTATTCTCTCTGTTCCAGTCACCTTTCCATACCTGTCCCTGGCTGAACATAAGACAGAGACTTATGTGGCTTGGGAGAGGTGAGTGGTAGTGCTTAATTGTTCTTGCTCAGGTACCTCAGATAACAATTCGTGTCAGCCCCTGTCCCCCACCCCTGCCCAGTTCTATCCTGCATACTTATTACTCTTCCTGTGCATACCCTGGACTGAAGTTGTATTCAATCTTACCTACTTTCATTCTCTCAGAAATTTTTCATGTTCATAAAAGTATATAGAGATGACCCCTGACTTATGATGGCCAGACTTATGGTTTTTTGACTTTACAGTGTATAAAAATGACACACATTTGATAGAAACTGTATTTTGAATTTTGATCTTTTCCTGAGCTAATGATATGCCTTAGGAAACTCTCTCCTGATGCTGGGCAGTGGTAGCAGCCACAGCTCCCAGTCAGCTATGTGATCGCAAGGATAAACAACTGATATACTCAAAACCATTTTGTTCCCATGCGGCCATTCTGTTTTTCACTTTCATTACAGTATTATTAATTACATAAGATAATCAACACTTTTATAAAATAAGCTTTGTGTGAGATGATTTTATCAACTGTAGGCTAATGAAAGTGTTCTGAGCACATTTAAGGTATGCTTAGCGAGGTGAGGCTAAGCTTTGATGTTCATCGGCTAGGTTTATTAAAAGCATTTGCAAATTAAACAATATTTTCAACTTAGATGGGTTGATCAACATATAAACACATGGAAGTCAAGCAAGATATATATGCTTCTCATTTCTAAAGTTTGCATATTAAACCTGACAGTCACTAAATTCATTGTTACTGTTGTTTAGGAGGTATTCCCAACTATTTAGTAACCCTACCATTTTTAGAGTTGATACTCTATCCTTACTCACTATGGTAATAAAGTAGTCCCCACCTCCTATCTGTAGTTTTCCCTTTCCATGATTTCAGTTACCTTCTGTCAATGGCGGTGAGGAAATAGATGGTCCTCCTTCTGACATAGAGTCAGAAGGTCAATAGTAACCTATTGTTATGTCATGATGCACATCATTCACCTTACTTTATCTCATCACATTTATCATCTTACATCATTACAAGAAGAATTAGGGTGAGTACAGTACAATTATAGATATATGTTTTTATTTAAATTCCAGTTAGTTAACATATAGTGTAATATCAGTTTCAGGTTTACATTTTAGTGGTTCAGTACTTATACACATCACCTCGTGCTCATCAAGACTAGTACCCTCTTAATCCCCATCATCTAGTTAAACTATCTCCTCACAAATCTCCCCTCTTGTAACTGCCAGTTTGTTCTCTATAGTTAAAAGTCTGTTTCTTGATTTTTCCTCTCTCTTTAACATATTCTGAGAGAGAAAGAGTGGGAGAGAGATTACATTAACTTTTATTAAGTATATTTTTTATTTTGCTATTAGTTATTATTGTTAATCTCTTACTGTGCCTGATTTATAAATTAAACTTTATCGTATGTATGTATGTGTAGGAAAAACACAATATATTGAAGGCTTGGTACTATCTGTGGTTTCAAGCGTCCATTGAGGATCTTGGAATTTATCCCACAGATAAGTGGAGGGACTACTATACTGTGAGCTACTCATTACTGCTATGTTTCTAGACTAGTTGAATTTTATGATATATGCATTTCAAAGTAATCTTTCTAGAAATATGCAGTATGAATTTAGTTTTATTTTTAAAGATTAGTATTGATAAACAAAGTTGTAGATTTGATATACATGTCTATATTTTAAAAAGAGATTCACACAAGTATTTATAAGGTGCATCACAATATGTATATTTGCCATAATATGTATAGGTTGCTCTATATTGAAGTCATCTTGCAAAAGTACTTTTTTATATGATTACTCTCTTGATAATGTCACAACAGTTCTATTTATGTGATTCATAATCCTGATAATTATAGAGGTATTGAAGTTTGACTAATCTTTCTTAATTGACTATAATAAGAAAAATAAGATTACATATTCATAAAAAATTAGAAGGAAAACTCAACTTGAGATTTAATGTGATATAAACTATATTTCATAGTGATTATTTGTATTCTAAAGTATTTTTGACTCTGACAACTTCAAAATTGCATTCAGTACTAGGCAGAAAAATGGAGTTACATAAAATCATAACATCAGTGTAGTGTATAAAGTAGAGATAATGGTTGTACTTTTAGCCATTTTATTTTGCTATAAATGAAATTCATTGTTCAGCATGGCCTTCTGAACTGTGTTTTCCAGTCAAGTTATTTTGTAAAGATTAAATTAAATTCATTGCAGGGTACATACTTTCAGAGATTGTAACAATTCCTATCTGAACTATACTGTGAATTTTTTATTTTTAAGTGTAGGAGAAAGTTCAGAGACACAGTTTTCCATCTCACTGCACTTTTTCAGAATGGTTCTCATATCTGACCACAATATTTTATTAAATACAAATTGAAGTGAACTTATGTCAGTAAGAAATAATGAAAACACACTTTCAGTGGTCCTTTTTCCTTTTTCAGAGTACAAGCATAAATTGTACTTCATATTACTTAGAGATTATGCAAAAGTTTGGTAGGATTTGGGTAACTGTTATATTTAAAGAATATTATGAATGATGAGCAACTAATTGTCGTAAGTTATAGGTTTGGTAGACAGAATAATGCCTTCCCACCCTGCCCCCCTCTTCAAGATGCCTATGCCTTAATCTCGAGAGCCTGTAAATATATGTTAATGTTACACGGCAAAGGGGTTTTATAGATGGAATTAAATGCTGTTCATCAGGTGACCTTAAATTAGGGAGATGATCTTGTATTATTAATTCTGGTGGACCTGATCTAACCACATTGGCCCTTAAAATCAGAAAAAGAATGCAGAAGAGTTAGTGAGAGATGCAGCAGATGAAAGAGGAAGAGGAGTGAGTTAAAATGTGAGGATTCCTACTGAAGATAGAGGAGGGGGGCTTTGAGTGAAGCAATACATGCAGGCTCAGGAAGCTGAAGTGACCCTTAGACACCAGCCAGAAGGAAATGGGTGTTCTTGCATCTGTGTGCAACTGATTTCTGGCAAAAATCTGAACGTTTTTTGAAACACATTCTCCTCTAGAGACTTCAGAAAGGAATGTGTCTCTATAGACACTTTCATTTTAGCCTTGTGAGATAGAAGTGAAGAAATAATCAAAGCCCAACAGACTTCTGATCTAAAGAACTCTGAAATAATATTTTTGCATTATTTTAAGCCACCAAATTTGAGGTAAATTGTTCAGCAATGGAGAACTAATACATTTGGCAATATTTTATTCTCAAATAAGAGACCTCTTATAGAAATCTCATCATATTAAATAAATTGAAATGATATGGGAAAATATCTTACTTACTCTTTTATCCCTGAATTTTATCCCTGCATCCCTTTCTACTTCTTTACATTCATTGTGTTTGTAACTTTTTCTTCCTTTTTTAAAACAATGACTGTGGTGGGAAAAGGTACACAGTTGGATGTGTGGTGAACTTCTAAGTACTGAAAACTCTATTTTAAAAAATGAAACTAAGGATTATCCAAAGAAGAAATAAAGAAACAGTCTCATTTATAATAGGATAGATAATAAAAAAAATACTTAGGAATTAATATAACTAAGAGGTGAAAAATGTGTACATTGAAAACCATGAGACATTGATGAGAGAAATTGAAGGAAATACAAATAAGTGGAAAGATATAACATGTTCCTGAATTCAAAGAATTAATATTGTAAAAATGTCCATAGTACTCAAGGGTAATATAAAGATAAAATAATTATAGTATGTGGAACATTTCCTTACACCACACACGAAAATAGACTCAAAATGGATGAAGGACCTCAATGTGAGAAAGGAATCTATCAAAATCCTTGAGGAGCAAGGCAGCAACCTCTTTGACCTCAGCCGCAGCAACTTCTTCCTAGGAACAATGCCAAAGGATAGGGAAGCAAGGGCAAAAATAAACTATTGGGACTTCATCAATATCAAAAGCTTTTGCACAGCAAAGGAAACAGTCAACAAAACCAAAAGACAACTGACAGAATGGGAGAAGATATTTGCAAATGATATATCAGATAAAGGGCTAGTATCCCAAATCTATAAAGAGCTTTGCAAACTCAACACCCAAAGAACAAATAATCCAATCAAGAAATGGGCAGAGGACATGAACAGACATTTCTGCAAAGAAGACATCCAGATGGCCAACAGACACATGAAAAAGTGCTCCACATCACTGGGCATCAGGGAAATACAAATCAAAACCACAATGAGATACCACCTCACACCAGTCAGAATGGCTAAAATGAACAAGTCAGGAAATGACAGATGCTGG
>ML111060.1:0-53420 GCA_003697995.1 Taxidea taxus jeffersonii
GTGGGTGCTGTTTGCTCGGTCTGAGGACCCAGGATCAGGACAGGCTCGTTGGCTAGCTTCCACCATGTCCCCCACATGACCTCAGGCACACAGGGCTGTGGTTCACCAGCCTGACGTGCCAACCAGAAAAGTAGGTTGAGGCACATCTGGACCCGAGGAAGAGGTAAAAAGGTACCACACATAATGTGACCAAGTCAAGGAAAGACAGTCTTTTCCCTGGAAAAATCCGAGGACACTTCCTTGTTACATTGGAGATGACTATAGATCTCCGCGGCAGCCGGTTGCACAGCCCCTCGGGGCAGCACCAGCTGGAGCCACCATGCCGGCTAGGGGAAGACAGGACACCACCATGAAACAGGAGTGGGGGGAACATACAACCACCTCCAGAGGTGGGACACACAGGGCTCCCGGATGTCTCCCAGCCACAGGCTCTGATGCCCACGTACACCTGCAAAGCCAGATCACCCTCCTATCTGCCCCTCCAGCTTGCCACCGGAGCCCACCACAACCAGTATATGCCTTCGTCCTTGGCTTGTATCCAACAGGCAGCCAGGACCAGCAGCTGCTCACCGAAGTTCCAGCCAAGCTCCTGCTGCTCGAAACAGCGAGCGTCTTACCTACGATCTAAAACCTCACATGCACGTAAAGCGCCAAGCAGCTCTGATTTGTTTTTATCTTACTCTCATGCTATACTTTTTTCTCCTCTAGGTCCACAGGAATGGTTCTTTTCTTGTCAGCATTCTACTACTCCATGTTGATCTTCTCTGCCTCCCCTTTGGGTCCAGGCTGATATTATCACCTGGTTCTGTAAAGGCAGAACCCCCAATCTCGCACTTTCTTAGTGTTTCTCAAACTCAGGTCGCCGACCTTTGGGGCTGGGTAACTCTTTATTGTGGTGGGCTGTGCTGGGCACGACAGCCTCTCTGGGCTCCATCACCACCAACGGTGACAATCAAGACTTTCTCCAGACTTAATAAAATATGTTGCCCCAGAGGGCGGGGGAGGGGGAGTTTTCACATTGGGAGAACAAGTGACCCTTATTAATATTGCCCTGAAATGAGTAGACTCAAAACGCCTGAGGGACATCAGAGGTCCATTTCCAAACACGAGCTCATTATCTAGTTTGAGAATACAGACACACGAAAAAGCCAATCCCAGTAATGAAATATTTAGATGGCTAAATATTTAAATATCAGTGGGAGCATTTTTATCATTCCACCTTTCTATTTCCTTCCTGTTCCAGACCTCCCCCCATACCAGGGTTTCGCCTCAATCAAATTTTTATTGCCATTTCTCTAACATCAAAACAGATGTCACAGCCCTGAGTTATAGAGCTGTTTCCTTTAGAGCAGGAAGCAGCTGATTTTCCCTCCTGGGTGTCTTAAGAGATAGCAAATAAACAATACCACCTCTTGTAACACCAGAATTTACACTCTGGTGAGGGAAGAGATATAAAAGGGTATTTAATCAAGTAAACAAATTCACACCTGTTTTCTCTCTCTCTCTCTCTCTTTTTGGTTCTCTCTAGAATTTTATAAATGTGTAGTTTGAACCTAATATTGTTTCCTGCCGATAGAAATATGTGGACTACAGGAAAATGTTTCTTTGTAATTCCTTCCTTCCTCCTAGTAAGCCTCAGAGCCCATGGGGATCCCGGGGGGCAAAATCATGGAGACCAACTGTTCCTGATTTACTTCCTCATGTACCTTACTTTTCTCTGCTTACTCTTGGACCATGAAATATGATGTTCAGAGGGGGAGGTCGCAGCTTTGTTGTGAATGTCCTCTCTCTCCCCACCACAAATGAAAAATTGAAATATGTCTTCTCTATCAAAAAAACTCTATCCAACTCTATAGTTCTGTGGTAAGTAGCCCTACAATGGCCCTCACTGATCACCTCCTCCTGATGCTCAAGTCCTTAAATAATCCTCTTCCTAGGAGCGCCTGCGTGGCTCAGTGGGTTAAAGCCTCTGCCTTCGGCTCAGGTCATAATCCCAGGGTCCTGGGATGGAGCCCCACATGGGGCTCTCTGCTCATCAGGGAGCCTGCTTCCTCCTCTCTCTGCCTGCCTCTCTGCCTACTTGTGATCTCTCTCGTCAAATAAATAAATACAATCTTTTAAAAAAAATAATCCTCTTCCTATGAGTGTGGGACAAACTTATTGCCTCATGTCTCAGTAAAGGAAATAGGCAAAAGTGATGAGATATCATTGCCAAGATAAGGTTTAAAGTGACTTCTGTCTTGGGATCTCTCTCTTACCTTCTCCAGGATCCTTCATTCTGGAAGAGACCAAGTGCCATATTGCATAGCCACTGTGTGGAGAGTTCTCTGCAGTGAAGGACCAAAGCTTGCCAACCCTGAGGGTGATCTTGGAAGAGCACCCCCACCACCCCAGTCAAACCTCGGATGAGAATGCAGTCCCAGCTGACACTATGACTACAACCCGGGGTTTGTAGTTTGTAGTTTGACCCGGGGTTCCCAAGGTAAGTGGTGCTCAAATTACTGACCCACAGAAACAGAAATACAAATATTTACTACTGTAAGCTGAAAACAGTGGAGGTAATTTGTTACAAAGCAGTAGATACCTAACATACCTCCTCAGCCAAGCTCAGACATCTACAGCCAGGACAACATGTAGTCAGTGGTCAGTGGTCACTTAACTCATTTACGTCCAAAGAGCCTGTGCTTCCAGGGGCTCCCTCTACTCTAGCAATCCTCATTTGGTAAAAGGAAATAGGTCATCATTCTGACTTCGACTATGTGGAATGTTTTTCACGTTGAAGCGATCAAAACGCAGTAGAAAAAAGAGTAAGGTTGAGATTTTTGGTCAGTTCCTTCTCTTTTCTTCTTTAAGAATATATTTATTTATTTATTTATTTGCTTGCTTGCTTGCTTGCTTACCTACTTACTCATTTAGAGCCCATGATGGGGGGATGGGCACAGGGAGAGGGAGAATTTCAAGTAGTCTCTGCACTGAGCATAGAACCTAACACGGGGTTCGATCCCACGACCCTGAGATCATGACCCAAGCCAAAATCAAGGGTAGGAACCTTAACCAACTAAGTTACCCAGGTGCTCCTTTGGTAATTTCAATGCTAGCCTCAGAGAAGTTCTGAGAAAAGAGATTTTCAGAGTAAAATAATGTTTAGGAACACAAGCTATCATCCTATTCTTAGAGAACCCTAAGGTTTCTTAGCCTATTAAAAGTTGTGAGAGGGGCACCTGCATATTTCAGTTGCTAAGCAGCTGCCTTTGGCTCAGGTCATGATCCTGGGGTCCTGGGACTGAGCCCTGCATCAGGGTCCCTGCTCAGCAGGAAACCTGGTTCTCCCTCTTCTACTCCCCTTGCTTGTGTTCTCTCTCTTGCTGTGTCTCTCTCTGTCAAATAAATAAATAGAATCTTAGAAAGAAAGAAAGAAAAATCTCTGAGAAATCCTGCAACAAAACTCTGCTTAAATTCAATCTTTTATTAAGATCTTACTGAAGTGGAGCGCCTGAGTGGCTTAGTCGTTTAAGCATCTGCCTTCAATTCTCGACATGATCCCAGGGTCCTGGACTGAGCCCCATGTCAGGCTCCCTGTTCAGTGGGGGAGTCTGCTTCTCCCCATCCCCCTACTCATGTTCTCTTTCTCATTCACTCTTTCAAATAAATAAATAAATAAAATCTTAAAAAAAAAAAAAAAAAAACAAGATCCTACTGACATAACATCCTGAATGCCATACTGTAGAGAACAAGGGTCCAGAGCAGTGGTTCTCCAAGCACAACTTGAAATAAAGTTCTCATCTCAACATGCTCACTAGCATCTCTAATGCTGACTTGAGGCTGCCAGAAAACTAGTGTCCTTCTGGGATCCAAGCCCCGGTGCTATGTGGTCTCAAGGAAGTAATAGCTGAAAAGGGAAATGTCAACTCAGACTCTTACATTGCAAACTCCAGAGCCATGTTTAGACACTGGATGCCCCGGACCTTTGAATGACCTTTACAAGGTACTTAACCTCCCCAAGCAACATTTCCTCATTTGCAAAATGGGATCATGGTCTGGATCTTCTACCCTGTTAAGAGTTAAATGATGCTTTGCCACCAAGGGCATAGTAGAGGGCAGGGAATCAGGGAATCAGGGAATCCTCTGGCTCCAGGAGAGGCCTTCTATTAATCCTAAGGAGAAACTGGCTCAAAGTACTGAGATTCATGGTGACCAATATGTTTTGAGCATTTAGTCTGTAAAAAATGTGTTTTTTGTTTCTAGCCTCATAACAACCCCAAAGTAGGTTCTGTGATTATCCCTACGACAGATGGGATAACTGTAAGGCTGAGAGACAAAGCAAGACAGCCAGGAAATGCTGGTGCTAGGATTCAAATCCAGGCCGTCTGACTGCAGGGCCTCAGGCCCTAGCCATTATAGCACGTTGCCTCCCCAAGAAAGCAACTTATACATATTTGTGAAAGGATGGATGGGTTGACAAATATAATTATCTTGCGTGTTCACCCTCTGGGTTTTTTTGTTTTGTTTTGTTTTGTTTGCCTTCCTAACGAAAAGGAAAACACTGATTTGTTCTCCCTGCGGATCCCCAGAGAAGAGAAGCAGCATCTTGCAAAAAAACAAGCTCATTTGTTTATACTGATTTGAAGACAATTATTTCCTGAACCAATTTTTACTACCCGGAGGGTGTGTACTCATTTAAACACGACCATGTAATGAAGTAACTGTGCAAAAAAACAGCAGCTCTTCACTATGGGGAATTTTTTTCTTCATAAATACAGAAATCCTATAGGCCAAAAAAGTGTAGCATGACGAATCACAAATCAGAGACAGAGGCTTCCACTGGAGGATTTTGAGCTCAAGAATTTCAGTGCACTTAATAACATGACATCTGAGGCAGATGGCTGGCTGAATGGCTTCAGAAATCCCAATTGCTAAGGGTATCCGGGATAGAGCTTCCTCAGCTTGGTTTGTTACTTCCTTTCTCTAGCTCAGAAAATGGCTGGCACCACCTGGTGGTTCTTTTTTCCTCTCTGGTCCCCACAAAGCATAAAACTAAGATCTGGATGGTGCAAAGTTATCCATATAAGAAAGCAAGCAATCTTTAATTTATACCTTATTCATATAATCCTAACTAAAATGTTGAACAAATTTAGTTTTTTCTCCATATGGAGATATTTTCATTTCTAGAGCATTCTCTTAAATATAGAAGTTATAAGGAAATAGAAGAGTTCAAAATCCCCAAGACTCACACAGAGCCCAATTTGAGCATCCCTGACCTTACACAACATAGAGAACTAGCTACATCATTTATTCATTCATGCCTGCATGCAGAGAGTGGACAGATGACTACATATAAGTCAAATGTGCCTTGATGATATAATTCCAGTAGATACTGGGCTCTTCACCATTTTACAGGTGAGGACACTGAGGCTCAGTCTAAATTAGGAACTTGTCCCAGAAGTAGTACATTATAGGCCTGGGATTTCTTTCTTTCTTTTTTTGTTAAGATTTTATTTATTTGCTGGAAAGAGAGGGAGTGCACGAGACAGCACAAGCAGGGGGAGCAGCAGGGGGAGGGGGAGCAGCAGAGAAAGTGGGAACAGCAGAGGGAAGGGGAGCAGCAGGGTTACAGGGGACTCTACACAGGGCTCCATCCCAGGATTCGATCCCAGGACCCCAGGAACATGACCCAAGTGGAAGGCAGATGCTTAACTGACTGAACCACCCAGGTGCTCCCAGACGTGGGATTTCTAAATGCAGTTTTACTAGTTCTCCTAGTCCTCCATAAGCTACCATTTGTTTTGCTTGACTAGCTGATGCTTATTAATCCTAACATACTTGCATGAAAATGGTAAAGTTCCACTTTGAAACCTCATTAACTAATGGCAGTTCTGCTGCAATCTTCCTTTGCTGGAAATCCTATTTAGTCAAGATGCAGCTGTACACATAGACAAGTGCTCAAATGTCTGCTAATTAGTTTTCAAGTTCAGTTGATCCTGGGTAGCTCGGAAGCACTAATCGCCTTTCCCCAACAGAAACACAAAGGAGATAACCAGAGGGTAAGAATTCCCCGAAGGACAGGAGGGCATTTGTCAAACTTCCAGCCAGCATCAAGGAGAAGAAACAAGTCAGAAGAAATCCATTTATCCAACCTTGTGTCTCTGGGCTCCTGGAAGGACATATGGGGACTGTGGGAACTGTGTGCTACCCTGAATGAAATTTCAGGTGGAGAAAACCAAATGGGAAGCACATAGGAGAGGTAAAAAGGTGAGCAAAATGCAGCCAAGTGACCTGGCATGGTTCATGCCCCAAGTTGGTTCTAGACGATTTCACTCAGATGCTCAGATTGACATTCTGTGGATTGGGAATGCACAACAGTCCTGAAGTACATTGACTGCCAGCCCTGTGGACCCATTATTGTTCAGCTTTCGATAATTCAACACTTACAAAGAGCAGACAGGCAATCTTGAATTAAAATGAACTGAAAATAAGTTGAGGCTCAGTTTGGACATAGAAAATAACTATTTTTGGTAGAGTTACCCAACTTACGTTGTATCCAATTTTCTTTGTGTGTATGTGTTTTCCTTCTAAGTCGAGAGTTTCCACTGAAGGGGGAAAAAATGACCTTGTAATTTATTAAGAGATGAAGATCTGTAGTGAGGAGGGGAGGAATGGCAGCAGTGTAACTTAGTATTTTTTTTAAGATTTTATTTATTTATTTGACAGAGACAGAGATCACAAGTAGGCAGAGAGGCAGGCAGAGAGAGAGGAGGAAGCAGGCTCCCCACCGAGCAGAGAGCCCGATGATGCGGGGCTCCATCCCAGGACCCTGAGATCATAACCTGAGCCGAAGGCAGAGGCTTTAACCCACTGAGCCACCCAGGCACTCCATAACTTAGTATTTAAAAGCCTGGGTGCTGGACCCAGATAGTCCAGAGTCTGAGCCCTGCCACCCGCAGGCTGAATGCATTTGATCAAGGTACTGAAAGGCCCTCTCTGAACGTCACATGCCTCATCTTCAAACACAACAGACTTCCTGATTTGGTAGTCATCAGAGCAGCTCCCCCAAGTACTTCTGGCCCTCTGTCACTGGAAATATGGAAAGGTCACATTTCCTGGCTGACTCTTTCATGGGTGGACGGGAGCCCGTGATTAGTCCTGGCCCGAGAGTCATGTGGAGGTGAGGTGCATCAGTCCCAACACCAAACTGCAGGATCAACACCACCCAGAACCTTCTTTTCCCTTTTGGACATCCAGAACCCGCAATGTTGGGAGGGTGGCTTCTCTGCAGATCTGAACAACCATGATGGGCAGGCCACATCCCCACACACTGACCCATTTAATGTGCACGCATTCTGGGCTAAAACCAAATCTCCTTTCTTTTTGTAACAGTGCTGGTAAATGGAGATGGATCACGACTACAACTTTAGCAAGAATGACGGATAGGCTGCTCCATAAGCAGGTTGCAAGGAGTAAATGAACTAATGCTGCTAAGATACCCATAAGTATTCAGTGAATGATTTTTTTTTTTTTTTGTAAGAAACAATCATGTCTCCTACACAGGTACAAAATGATTAGATAGGACCCCATAGTACCCCAGGGATTCTCTGTAGATACAATTTTTTTTTTTTTCTGTCACACCTAATAGGGAAGGAACTTAACAGAACTAAAATATATATCAATAAAAAAAAAAATCTTCTTTCTTCCAAGGTTCCAGGAAAGATTTGAAGTTGGTACTTGGGAACCTAAAGAAATTTAACTCCCCCCCACCAAACCAGCTCTCCTTTTCAAGGTTCAGCTTCAAACTAGAAAATTTCTCTGCAAGGCAGATATATGTTACTTGATAGTATAGCACAAAGCATGAATAGAAATCAGTTTATTAATTATGCACTACTGTGGTTCAGAGTCAGGTCATATTTTTCTTCTAAATAACTGATATTAGAAATGAAATAAAATATCATCAGCCAAAACCATTTGGACACCCTGTTTCTTCATAAAACTCACACTAATTGAAAGGTAACTACTTAGGGAACGGTCTAAGAATTTGAACCGGTGTGCTTGTGTCATGCACTACATTTTGGTGAATTTACAGTATGCGATCTAGGATGACTAACTAGACCCATTTTACCTGGGACTTCCCCAGTTTTAGCACCTACAGTCTTGCAAACCTATGAAAGTACACAGTCCCAGGCCAACCAGAAGAATCTACAAGTGTCTTAGTTCTAAGAACATTCCATACCCCCGGGAGTACTCTCAATCCAGGACAAACCAGGATGGCTGGTCACCCTAATACAGAGACATCCTTGATGTTCAAATAAGCAAGATACATCTTCCTGGAGTTTAAAGATACAGGGAGGGACTTTACATCATCTGAAAGAGTTATGTTGTTGCCTTATTTGGATTTTGATGGGTAATGGTCATACACTTGTAAACTTAAGTTAGGGAAGATCCATCAGGCTAAGATTTATGTATCAGTGTATATGGGTAGACACATACGTACTTAGATGGTCACATAGGATTGGGATATTTTCTAAAATATACTGACAGAGGGGTGCCTGGGTGGCTCAGTGGGTTAAGCCTCTGCCTTCAACTCAGGTCATGATCTCCAGGTCCTGGGATCTAGCCCCACATCAGGCTCTCTGCTCAGCAGGGAGACTGCTTCCCTTCCTCTCTCTCTCTGCCTGCTGCTCTGCCTACTTATGATCTCTCTGTCAAATAAATGAACAAAAAAAAATCTTAAAAAAATATATATATATTGACAGAAATCAAATATTTATACTCATTAATGTAAAACCAAGTTTAATCAAAAAAGTTTGAAGACATAAGCAACATGAGGAAGAGACTGCACAGTTTTGATCTACAAGAGGAAGAGGAACAGGGGAAGAATCTGAGAGGAATGTGGGTGACAACAAAAAGCTGAGATTAGATGGGGAAGGTTTTTAAGTGGGGATACCAGAGAATAAATGCACTGAGCTGGGGTGGGAGGGCTCCAGAGCATTTGGGCCCATGGCAAGCCTGGCATTCTTCCACCTGCTAAAGATATAAGTAAGACTGGCCTACACACCAAGTGTTTGTGGATCAACACTACCTATATCTGCATCCTTTTGGCCATATCCTAAGGAAGAAATCCCAGCCATGGTTATTCTGGTGGCTTCCACAAGGTGAAAGCATCTAGTAACGTTAAAAGCCTGCTGTCTGAGAGAAGCTCTCTGCCCCTGGCCACCGACAGATGACAGATGTGTACCCACCCAGAAAAGGATGAGAATGACAGCAAACAAACTTTTTTTTTAACTTTTTACCACTGCCCAACTTTGTGTTTAGGATGACAGATCAAAATGTAAAACTCTACCTAATAGGTAAAAAAATAAAATAAAATAAAAACACTAGACATGTGTTTATACACACATCTATTACTGTAAAGAAATGTTAGAAGACATGTCTGACACCTGTTATTTTACAAAACTAGCAAAGTATTAGAAAATATTTGTGGTTACAGCTCTGACACCCACCACCAGCACCCTTTGTTAGTTCATAACTCAAGATTTAAAAAGAAGTCTTGTGAGATTGATGACAATCTATGGATAGCCCAACACAACACAGACGTAGTAAACACATCAATGGAAACCGTAAACACCGCCTTGCTTGTGTGACATGAATAGTTGTACGAGTGCATGTTTATTGCACTGATCAGTGAGTTCCTGGCAGGGTTGAAGATCTTCCCTCACTCATCAGTGCATACCCTGTGCTGACAAAATTTTTAACAAGATCCCACCCTCAAATGCCGCAGCATCAAAAGTCAAACACACACACACCACACTCTGCTGCTGGGAAGTTGTGATAGATTAGACCCTTACTTGTTGCTCGGTTCAACCCCTACGGTTTCCCCCATCAACATAATATTACAGAAACAAACAGCGAACTTCTGGGTCAATAATAAACCTGAAGAAGTTTCCAAAAGGGGCAGTCAGATGACTAGAAATCAAAAGCAGTCTCTCTCTACACAAGACCATATTTTATAAAATTATTTTAAAATGCTTTGCTTGATGCAATTTGTTGCAAGCACTACTGGGAGAAGATGGCCTCCTGGACCAAGAGCCCTCAGAAATAGGCAGCAAAATAGGTTGGCTGGGTGAAAATTCTAACCTTTTTCTTCTTTATTTAAAGGTTTTATTTATTTATGTCAGAGACAGTGAGAGAGGGAACACAAGTACAGGGAAGCTGGAGAGGGAGAAGCAGGCTCCTCACTTAGCAGGGAGGCCAATGTGGGGCTTGATCCCAGGATGCTGGGATCATGACCTGAGCCAAAGGCAGATGCTTAATGACTGAGCCACCCAGGCACCCTCAAAATTCTAACCTTTTATCAAAAATAGTTATTTAAGCAGACAGAAACATAAACAAATGCAACATACTTCCTCTTTTTCACTTGAGGGCTTTGCCATCCCAGTAACGTGGACAGTACTTTGTGTACACAAAAATCTGATCTTGGAGGAAATGAATGAATGGTTAGTGAATGACTGAATGTTGAACATCCATCTGTCCACTCTCAAAAAGCTCTGGAATTCCTATGGCAGCAGTGCCACCATCACCATCTCTAAGTTTTACACAAAGAACACACCAGGTAAACAAAAGTAGTTTCCAAGGCCAGAGTTAGGAGAACCATCCTTTCTGCAAAATGGGCCACTTTCAAACATATTCATGAAAACTCAGAGCTGGTCTTACAAACCCTACTCCGGGGGGTGCTGTTTGGAGGGGTGTGCACGAAATGTCCTATAGTGGAGCTCAGCCACGTGGGTTTCACTTAAGAGACACCCCTTGGCTATAGCGTCTGCCGCCTAAATGGGCTGCTAGGTCTACAGGCTCTGCGGATCCTGCCGTAACCCACAGTTAGCACACAAGTAGGTGACATGCCATCACAGATTATCGTGCCACTGAAAAAGTAAATACCTACTCAGAGCCCACAACTGAGAGAGGAGAACGGCACCTTGGAGATATGAACAGCATCCTCTGACCGGGGGCTGGAGACACAAATGTGTGCTGGGACCAGGAAGGTAGCAGAAAGAAGCACATCTGCCGGGCATGATCCAAGATGAGAGAGTGCTGACTATAGCTAGAGAGGGTGTGCCAAGACCTCAAGGACCAAAAGTAATAGTTAAGCTCTGGGCTAATAAAACAAAACCTGCCCAAGTTCGTGGGGGGTAAGTTCACAAGCGCTAAAACAGACATACAAACACAGGCAGTTGGCCAGGCTGCTTCTATGCTTTACTTGAGAGGAAGACAAGAGCCTGACCTGGGGATGGCAGAAGGGAGAACAAAACTTGTATTGCTGTCATAGGCTTTAGACACCCTGAACTATCTTCTCCCAAACTTTTCATCTCCTGGGAGAAAACCAGAGCTGTTAGGCTACAATCTTAGGGTGTGTGAATTCTCTTCTCTATGCAATTCTAAAATGATAGAGAGCTCTGTGTGCTTCTAAGAGCAATCAGAATAGGGATATGAATGAAAGCCATGAGGGCATAGTGAAAAGCAGAGCAGCCTTTGGAATTGTAGGTAGAGATAATGACCAATGGCTCTGCCATGCTCTAGGGAGCTGGCCAGCCCCGGGCAAACTTCTTAACCTGGTCGGCCTCGGCTGTGCCATAGAGGCTCTCAGAATATACACCTCCCAAGAGGAACACAAGGATCACCTCGAACTGTTCTCCTGAAGCACTTGGCACCCTAGCCAGGATAAAGGAGACACTCAGTAAAAGATGGCATTAGGAGGAGAAGGCCATGCGATGGAAAATGGCTTATGAAATGTTTGCTCTGAGACCTGAAGGCAGGAGACCAACAGCACTAAAGAACTGGGAAGAAAAATAGTTACATACACATAGCCAGCAACGGGCAGATGGATACATAAACTTTTAAGAACCAAGCCTGAAGAGCCGTTGCCCCCAGAGGGTTCATCAGCCTAGGTGAGGAAAAGGAGGACATGCTGAATGTAGGGTGACACCCCTTCCCTCATTTACACATGTATAGCCACTCACTCGATCTTGTACTTGTACATGGAACCAACACTCATTGAGAGCTTCTCAAGGGCGAGGCACCCTCAATTCAGCACTGAACACCTGATAGTAATCACAGGTATGCCCTGGAAATGGCTATCGTGACAGAAAGATAGGGGTTGTTTTTTTTTTAATTGAATTTCTTTTTTTTTTTTTTTTTTTTTCTGAGAGAGAGAGAGGGAGTGCAGAGGAGGGGCAGAGAGTAAGGGAGAGAGAGAATCCCAAGCAGGCTCCATGCCCAGTGAATAAGAAACATAGAGCTTAATCCCACCACCCTGAGATCATGACTGGAGCAGAAATCCAGAGTGAGATGCTTAACCAACTTAGTCACCCAGGTGCCCCTCTTATAGTTCACTTTAATTAGTTGATATGTCACATTAAGTAGCCATATGTGACTAGTGGCTATCCCACCGGATACTGCAGACCTAGGCACACCTGAAATGCAGCCCTCAGGTCAGAAAAAAGGCCAAGCAAGGAAAATGGAAGAACACAGAGGAATGGACAGCCAGATTTAGCTCAGTACTCCCTTGTGTGCCTCCTAACTCCCTGTGCCAACTAAACATAGCTCGTGTGTTCAGCTTGTCCATTCCTACATCCCCCAACGTTGTAACCCACCCTCCCAGGGGGCAGAAGTGAGAAATGAATGGCGGATGGTGATGTACACTTGAGATCCTATTCATTAAAGTGTTTGGCACAGCACTGAGTCAATGAACTCCATTATCCAAACCCATCTGGTGCAAATGACATGCCGCCTGGTACTGTATCCTTCCCACACAACCCAGCACAGAGAATGCCATGGTCACCTTCGTATGGGGGACGGAATGCTGCAGTACTACCAAAAACAAGGAGTCTAAGGGGACACACCAGCCTTTGCTCTTCTCTGTTCTGACATATTTCAGATGAGTACAGATGTCATTTGCTAAACGTTCTTTTCCACTGTACTTTTCAAGAGGTCATATAGTCCCCAGTATGTAGCACCTGAGCCACAGAAGCTGGGAGCGGATAGTCTCCCTCCCCTCTTGCAAAGCGGGAGTCTGCAGCATGAAGGAACAGTACCTTCTTTTTCCATGGGAGCTTTGGTGCAACCTCAAGCCTACAAGACATCTAATGGAGGAGAACCAAAATTGCCCCCGGGGCCTCATTTCCTTCTCTCTCAACTGAGTGACATATTAGAAAATGTCAACCAGCTCCCAGAAACTCAGCAATCACATGGAAACCAGTGTAACCAGACTGCCCTGTTCACTAGGCAGGAATCAGCCAGCCCAAACAGAGGCAATGGGGCTTAGCGGGGGTGGGGGGTGGGGGTGGGGTGGTCGGTCCATGGCCACTGCACACACACAGAGCACACCTGGCAGAGAGGCAGCCTTATTTCTCATTGGGAGCTGGCCTTTGTTCAAAGGGTCAGTTGCTAAAGTCATGGTCAGAAGCATTCAGCATAGAAAACAGAGCTAGTCTTTCTGAGGACTGGCAAGCAGTTTCCTGGAAGGAGGAAACACAGGAGCACTCACAGAATCTAAGGCTGTTTTCAATTTGGGGCATCTGACCTGCTCAGTTGGAAGGCCATGCAACTCTTGATCTCCCAGTTGTGAGTTCACGCCTCACGTTGGACAGAGAGCTTACATTAACAATAATAATAATTGTTACTGTTGTTGCTGTTATTTTACAATCAGGCTATTGGGACACGTGAGTGCCTCCGACTCTTGATTTCATCTCAGGTCAGGATCTCAGGGTCTTGGGACGGAGCCCAAGTAGGGCTTCGGGCTCAGCAGGGCATCTCCTGGAAAATCTCTCCTTCTCCTCTTGCCCTTCCCACCCATTATGCACACAATCCTTCCTTCTCCCTCTTTTTCTCTAAAATAAATAAATAAATCCTTTTAAAAAATAAGGCTGTTTTAGATTTTACAAACCATCAAAACAAAACAATGTCACATAATCTATGATTTTCGGATCTTGGATATGTTCTATTTTTCACATTTTAACAACTTAAAAATGAATGCAATTGTGTAATTATCACCCTACGGTTGTTTGCAAATCAGTACCCTTTCCCGGTTATCTCTAATTTACACCTGTTAATCCTCGAATTGTTCTGAACACAGCAGATATTATGATCCCCAATTCATATGGGATAAAACAAGAACCAAGGGTCATGGCCAGTCGTACAGTTCAGAGCCCAGAGGCTCCAGAATTTCCCAAGCAGGACATTTGCTACATCACACTGGAGGGAGGCAGTCAGAGAGACTTGGGTTTTGGCTCTTTTGCTCAGTATCTCTCCAAGAAAAGAACCTAAGCAGAATGTAAAACCCTCAAATACGCCTTTGGCATAGAATTATCCTGAGCTGATTATTTTTAAGAAACAGGGGGAAGTTCTGAAAACGGAGAGGAAGTAACCCTTTTGTAATTTACATTTATAAGGGAAATCTCTATTGTCTTAGTATGGAGAAGAGGGGAATGACAGTAACTCTGGAAATTTATCAATGAAGAAGGCCAGGGCTTAAATCTGCATAACAATCTTACCCTTGTTTACTGAGTTCCTCCTCAGTAGCCCCCATAACTGGCTTCCCCTTCCCCAACATCTTTCTTGCATCTTTAGCTGGAGGGGGTATTTAAGGTGCTGGCTTGCATTTCAGGGAGTTACTTAGTTTTCCTGGGTCTCTCCCTGGTAAGCAAAACACATACAAGATACTGTTTTATTCCTGTTAACCTTTTATTATAGGAGATTTTGGTCAAGAACCTAGAAGGGTAGTGGGAGAGTTACTGTTCTTCCCCGACAAAACTAAACAGGAATGAATCTGAGACAGTCCCTTTCAGGAAATCCAGGAAGCTGCTCTGCCCTTGGAAGCTAGTTAGGTGGTGCTATAGTCTGCCACCCACAGAGATGGGACCCAGTGAGATACTTCCTGCTTCACCTGCATTCCATTCTTTTTTTTGAGGGGGGAGGGGGACATGCTGCAACATCCCTTGGACATTTAAAAAGAGATTGGAAGGAAAGGCTGGAGGGAATTGGATATGACAGGACATTTTAGTGATTCATAAAGATCCAGGCAGGGCACCTGGCTGGCTCAGTCTGTACAGCATGTGACTCTTGCTCTTGGGGTCTTGAGTTCAGGCCCCACATTGGGCGTTTAAAAAAAAAAAATTCATTAAGCCCTAGTGCTTTCAACAGTACTAATCCTAAAATGGTGATAACAAACACAATATTTTTTTAAAAGATTTTATTTATTTATTTGACAAACAGAGAAAGATCACAAGCAGGCAGAGAGGCAGGCAGAAAGAGAGGAGGAAGCAGGCTCCCCGCTGAGCAGAGAGCCTGATGCCGGGCTCGATCCCAGGACCCTGGGATCATGACCAGAGCTGAAGGCAGAGGCTTTAACCCACTGAGCCACCCAGGCGCCCAACAAACACAATATTTTAATAATGGCTTAAGTATCAATCTGATTCTTACTACAGAACAAAAACTCATAACAAATAGAATCTTCGAGGTGACTTCAGAAAGAACTCACTGCTCCATGATGACATTATATGAAGTGATGTTATAATTTACAGAGCTCAACAATGTGATTAGGGAAAAGTGCCATGCCTCAGGTCGACAACACACAACAACTATTACAGAGACAATACATCAATGGCTCTCTTCTACATTCAACTAATTTTTAATCATAGATTTGTGAGAATGCTTGGCTGGGTAATGCTATTAAAAATTTTGAAAAGATGAGAACCAGGATTTACAGAGGTCTAATAAGAGAAAATGAAATCACTGCTCCTTCCCAGCAGGAACGGAAAACTCCTTTACCTTGTACTCTTTATCTTCAGTTGTACTCTTTATCTCTTCCTGGGATATAATTGTAACTACCTATGTCCTCTGGGAAGAAGAAAGGAGGAGGAGGACGGCACTGTGGCCCTCAACCTCTGCTTTTTAAAACCACCAAAGGCGTGCTCTTCTTATCTCTGCAAGAAACACCTCATCTGTGATAACATGGCAGGAGACAACACTGCAATTTTCAATAATGACTTTATGCACATATACCATCTCCAACTGCCTACAAATTAAAAATAGTAATAAGTCAAATCCTATTTTCTCATTGACTTATATTATTATTTCAGAGTTAATTCAGCTTCACTTCTGAACTGGCTAGCACCAAGTTTCTCTGCATCCCCTGTGAATACAGCTGGAGCCTTCTGACATACAGAGCAAGAAATTCTCACCACAGATACAGAGGGATCGATGGTATCTTGGATGCTGGCTTTGTGCCAGGCGTTTCACTATGTGGCTTAAAAATGGCACTTTATTTAGTTCTTATACCAGAATTGTAGCAGGATATTGACAGAGCCATCTTTACAGGTGGAGATAAACAAGGGATTGGCGGGAGGGAGGGCGGGGCACAAAACAGGGGGCTTATTTGTCTCTGTCCACCAACATGCTTTCTCTCCCACCCACACTAACTCAAATGAGGGAGAAATTCTCAGGGGAGGCCACAGGGATCTCTGGGTACATTTTTAACAGGAGCCAAGAGTATTTGCCATGGTAATGGCATCTTCAGCCAGGTGCCACGGGGAAGGTCCCTCTAGGATTGTGTCACCAGCTTGCCCTCCCAAAAGGCAGCTAGATTCACGGAAGGGAAATCCCTCCGGGGCTAAAAGCAGGATATGTGTGTGTGTGTGTGTGTGTGTGTGTGTGTGTGTGTCTGTGTGTGTGCCTGTGTGTGCGTGCCTGTGTGTGTGTTGGTAGGCTTACAGTGAAAATTATTCCCTCTTCTTGCATTTTGGTCAACTCCTTTAAGAAGTGAAACTGTCCCTTCTAGGTTTACAAACAACACGTTGACATGATAAATATATTCTTTGAGCCATTTCAAAGTAGCGAACAGTCATCGTTACCTTCCTTTCACTTCTCATCTCCTCTGAAATAACACAGAATTCAAGTGTGACACAGTTTGCCCTTTTAATGAAGGTCAGCATTTCAGTGGATGTGAGATGGTCCCATCATGCCCTGTGACCATGGGGCCAAGGTCACCCTCATCTGAAGAGTGGCAGAAAGCAATCTCCTCTCACTGTAGTTTTTCAGTGACAGAGACATGGGGGACCTGGTAAATTCCCCCTACGCTGCTTCTTGTTTTCAAAGGCTTCTCCAATGAGCTATAGTCCTAATCACAGGTCACAAAGTAGAAACCTGGAGAAGGAACACAACCCTTGTAAATGTATCACCTGCCCACACCATGTTTTTCAGGGTTTTTAAAAAACATTTATTTATTTAGCTTAGAGGGGGAGAGAGAGCGAGACCACACAGGGGGATGGGGAGAAGGAGAGAGACACTCCAAGAAGACTCTGCACTGAGTGAGGAGTCCCATGCATCGACCTTTGGCTCAGGTCATGATCTTGGGGTCCTGGGATCAAGCCCCACATCAGGTCCCCTGCTCATTGGGGAGCTTGCTCCTCCCTCTCCCTCTGCCTGCTTGTGATCTCTCTCTGTCAAATAAATAAATAAAATCTTTTAAAAAAAGAAAAGTCTTGCTGAGCTCATTCTGAAGACTCCAGGGTCTTCTTTTTCCTTGGTGCAGTTCAGGGTTGGTGGCCCCTAAATGATGCACGGATGGATGGAACCAGCCATCACCAGGTAGCTTGGGTGAGCACGTAGAGGAGGAGGACTGCTTCTTAGCCTTGCTCACCAACTATGAAAGCAGCAGCTGTGATGGGCAAGTGTGGATGGACAATTCCAACTGCCCATCAGCCACATCTGACACTGCACAGCGAGCTGCAGATCAGAACGGATAAAACCAGGGCTTCCCTTCTGGATTCCCAGCTTGAGCGGGTTCCCCATGGAGAGGAGAAGATGAAGAATGAATGGAGCAAAAATACCCTGTCCTGTCCCCACCAGGTCCCTCCAGGCTGTTGGGGAAGAATCAGGTGGCTTTTCATCATGATTTACTAGAAATATTGGACTAATGTGAAGATCCCACCTACTCAGTCGCTGCTTAAATTCAAACTACAGGCTCAAAATATGGAGATTTTACTGAAGCTGCAAAAATTAGGGGAGGGCACCTGGGTGGCTCAGTGGGTTAAGCCTCTTGCCTTCAGCTCAGGTCAAGATCTCAGGGTCCTGGGATCGAGCCCTGCATCAGGCTCTCTGCTCAGTGGGAGGCCTGCTTTCCCCCCTCTCTCTCTGTCTGCCCCTCTGCCTACTTTTGATCCCTCTGTCTCTGTCAAATAAATAAATAAAATCTTTTTTTAAAAAAATAGGGAAAAATCAAGATTTTTTTATTCAGAAGGCTGTCCTGGATAAAGGAATATATACAAATATTGATCCTTATAATGGTGGACACAAGCAGCCCTTCCCTTCAATACTTTGGATAAGAACACCTGTAATTTTGTGATACACACATGTACATAAACACATACATAGAGGGGATGTATATGTTAATGTTCATAAAAAATCAAAAATAGGAGAAATTGAGCCAGTATAGGCTTACAGTCTTTGCCATTTGGTGGAACCATTTTCTCCTAAAAATGTCTATCAAATACATCACTTAGGATGTGTACCAATATGAAAATCTGGAAACATCCTACACTGTAACTAAAGAAATAATGCTACACCAAAAAGGGGAGCACTCTGAAAAAATTTTAAAACCACAAATGCAGCTGCTAATGTAGAAGGATGTTCATGATACAATATTAAGAGGAAAAACAAGTTTTGAAACACTATATATTATTTGATTCCATTTTTGGAACACAAACATATTCTTCATATGTATAAAGGAAACACGGATATATAAAAATGTAGCATATAGAGAAATACATGAAACACAAAATGAAAGTATAATACAAATTCTTTTATTTTCTATTTTTTTCCTTTAAAAATTAGATGAACTTTTTTTTTTTTTTTTTTTTAATTTAAAAAAAGGCAGACACCAGGGTACCTCCCCAGCTCTAATGGTAGGGCATGTGATTCTTGATCTCAGGGCTGTAGAAGTTTGAGCTCCACATTCAGTGTGGAGATTACTTAAAAATAAAATCTTTTAAAAAGGGGGGTGGAGGGGCACCTGGGTGGCTCAGTGGGTTAAAGCCTCTGCCTTCGGCTCAGGTCATAATCCCAGCCCCACATCGGGCTCTCTGCTCTGATCCTGCTTCCTCCTCTCTCTGCCTGCCTCTCTGCCTACTTGTGATCTCTGTCTGTCAGATAAATAAATAAAATCTTTTTAAGGGGGGGGGGGCTGGGCGGTTGGGAATCAAGAAAGGAAACTCTAGGGGCACTGGGTGGCTCAGTTGTTAAGTATCTGCCTTTAGCTCAGGTCATGATCTGGGGGTCCTGGGATTGAGCCCAGCATCAGGCTCCCTGCTCAGCAGGAAGCCTTTTTCTCCCTCTCCCATTCCCTCTGCTTCTGTTCCTCTCACTGTGTCTCTTTCTGTCAAATAATAAATAAAGTCTTTTTAAGAAAGAAGAAAGAAAGGAAACTCTAAAGGATAAATAGAAGAGGGAAGTCTAGGCTGGGATTTAGAAGAACTGGTTGAGAAACCAGGCCCCATCAGAATAGCCTGTGTAAGTTTAGCTCGGGACCCAAGGGACTTGAAGAGATGCTGGAAATCATTTATATGCAGACAGAGCCAACACAGTATTTGCACCCTGGGCATCACCCACTAAACCTTTCCCACAGTGCTCCTCCCCACCCTTTCCCACTCCTCCCCACCCTCCACGTGTCTAAACATCACTGCTTTCGAAGCTTGGCTGTTTTCTAAGGCTGGAGTGCTGCCATGTTCATCAAGGAAACTAGAAAAATGACTTAACCTAGGGTTGCCTTAGACGCCGGATAGTCAGCACAACAGACAAGAGGGTGAGACGCTATGGAGCAGTCCGTGGTGGGGACTGTGGCCAGCCAGCAGGATAGGCACCCAGCCACTCAACTGCTCCTGGCCGTCACCAGGCAGGATGTTAAGACCAGCTATGTCTACCCAACTTCAGACCTTTTTAAGGAAGAAAATGAAAACTCAGATGTCCGGGACATCTCCTGACATTGGCAGTGGCCATTACTAAATGGGTGCACCCTTGGGTGACTTGCTCAACCCTTGGGCTCAGTTTCCCCATCTGCACATTAAAGATAGTAACAATATCTGCTTCTTAGGGTTTTGGGGGGAGTTAAATGACTTAACCTGCACAAAGTGCTTAGAAAGTTACCCAGCCCAAGGTGAGCCCTGAGTGTTAATCATCAATCAATCAACCCCTCCCACAGGCTACCCCGAAGGACCACTATCTGACTTCGAGAAGCTTCCTGAGGTCAAAGCCTAGGCCTCTACTAGCTTTGTTCGCCTGACCACAGGCATGATGGTGGACAGGAGCAGTGTTTTCTGAACGCATGGATCAATCATGCAATAATTCCTAAATAGTTAGGATCCAGGAAGCCCCCTTTGCATCACCAGCCCAGACCCACCCAATCTCAAAGAGCATGAGTGGGCCACACAGTAAGCTGCCCCCTCCTCAGGCTGCCCCTCAGGCTTGGTCCCCAGAGCCTCTGCCTTCTACTTGCGCTTTCGGAATTCCATTCTGGTTGGAGACTCAGGATATGGCAAGTGTGGGGAAGATGGAAACAGATGGCAGTCCCAGGGGTGACTCCTCATAACTGCTGATCCATCAGGAGTCCAGAAGCCACTCCTCCCTGCCCGGTCATTTGTTTACGAGTCTCCCTGCTGAGAAAAATCTCCGGGAGTTCTTTTGGTCCATATGCTCTTTTGGAAAGTTGGCCCCGTGTCAGAAGGAAGAAGTGAGAAATGCCAGTGGCTCCCTACCATGGGCCTCTCACCTGGCCCCAGCCTGGGAACCTTCGTGAGACCAATTGTTACCTCAGCCATCCAGCCTGGGAGCCCTACGTTGAGGCAAAAACCTCAAATCACCCTGCCACTGAGGACATACGACAATCGGTGTTGGGACAACACGAAGCAGACTCCACTACAGTGTCCGCAATCCTTACAGCCACCCGACAACAATCCTCTCAGCTGTGCAGTAATACTCCCGTCTCACCCAAGAGGAAAGCACCTCTCACAGAAGTGAAGGAACAGGCCAAACACCGAGTGGCGGAATTCAAGATTCAAAACATGGTTTCACCCCAAAGACAAGGCCCTTAGTCACTTCATCATTTAACTTCCGAAAGAGATTCTCAGTGCTGTGGGAAACCGTGTCTGTATTTAGACGTGTCAGTTACCCGGCCTCCCACAGACGGCGCGCTTAGCATCTACCTCTTAGAGAGTGCTTGCCAACATGCAGGCTTTCCTCCTCTGAACGCCATTGGGAATCTGTCCACACTAGTCCCTGGAGCAGTTAAGCATCTCCTGGGAGCTAACTGAGCTCCCTCCAAAAAAAACAAAAAAAAAAACAAAAAAAAAAACTACAAGCCATCAGGGGCCTGGGTGACAGGATGGACCATTCTGCCATCACCCAGTCTGACAAAGACTTGTTAAACGAGTTCTTAAACCCTTTTAGCTAGATTATAGGACAAAATGGCCTTTTAAAAATTTTCACGTTTTGGGGCGCCTGGGTGGCTCAGTGGGTTAAAGCCTCTGCCTTCGGCTCAGGTCATGATCTCAGGGTCCTGGGATGGAGCCCTGCATCGGGCTCTCTGATCAGCAGGGGGCCTGCTTCTCCCTCTGCCTCTGCCTGCCTCTCTGCTACTTGTGATCCCTCTCTCTGTGTGTCATATAAATAAAAAAAACCTTTAAAAAAATTTTTTTTCATGTTTTACTGAATTCTTGACTTCCCCACGAGCCCACCCTGACTATTCCATTTAATGCTCTAATCTGCTAAGGCCCTGGGCATTTTCAGTGCCCTGACCCTACTCTTTTTCCAGAACCCTTATCAACTTCTAATATACTTCATAATTGACTAATTGATAGCTTATCATCTATCTTACCCTCCTTGCTTACCCTTACTAGACTGCACTACTCAAAGGCAAGACTATTTGTTGGTTTTTTTAACCAATATATTCCCAGTGCCTGCAATAGAGGCTGGCACGGGGAGGCACTCAATAAACATCTCTACCACGCTAAGTTGAAATGAAGGTTCTCACTCTTTGATACGTCAAATTCCTCCTCTTCAATTCACCAGTTCTAAAGCCATCTACTCCATACGGTGTCATGAGAAAGCAAGGGAGAGAGACATGCGTGGGGCACGTGGCATAAGGCCTCCCACAGGCTGAGCATTCAATGCCTCCTGCCTATTCTTTAACCCAGAAAATGCAATCTGCGCTCTATTCTGTCCCCGGCTTCACAGACGGAGCCACTGGCTGCTTCTCTTACCACGGATCAAGCAGTTTCTGAGGCTGGGAAAGGCATTCTTCACTACGTGCAATTCTTCTTAGAAAGAGCCATTTATTCTACCAAGGATGCCGAGCATTTCCTTCAACGGTACACAGAAACCTATAATGTTGACAAATGTCTGTAAGCATCGCTAAACAAATACAGAAACGGAGGGACCGGATGGAACCTCACCTCACGGGCTGCCTGAACATGGGATGTATCTATTTTTTTAATTCCCAGGCCCCAGCGTCAATTCAGTACTGAAGAAGCAGCCCTGGGCCTCCACTCATCCTTCTGTCTCAGTCCAAGTGAACAAGGACGACTGTCCAAGTGATAGAGAAAATCTCTCTGGTGATCAAGGGCAGGCATATTCCTCCCTTTGGGCTTCGCCAACACTGTGTTTTTACAAATGGAAGGTTTGCAGCAACGCTGCATGGAGCAAGTCTGTGGGCGCCATTTTTCCAACAGTCATTTGCTCCCTTCATGTCACTTGTGTCACATTTTGGTACTCTTTACAATACTTCAAACTTTTTCATTATTATTATAGTTGCTGTGATGATCTGTGATCAGTGATTATGACTCCCTGAAAATTCAAGTGGTTAATGTTTTTTAGCGATAGTGTTTTTTTTTTTTTTTTAATGATGTGGGGCTCGATCCCAGGACCCAGGATCATGACCTGAGCCAAAGGCAGACACTTAACCATCTGAACCATCCAGGTGCCCCTCTATGATGCTTTTTATTATTTTTTTATTTTTTAAAGATTTTAATTTATTTATTAGAGAGAGAACTCAGGCAGACAGAGTGGTAGGCAGAGGCAAAGGGAGAAGCAGGCTCCCTGCTGAGCAAGGAGCCCGATGTGGGACTCGATCCCAGGACGCTGGGATCATGACCTGAGCCGAAGGCAGCCGCTTAACCAACTGAGCCACCCAGGCGTCCCGATAGTGTTTTTTAATTAAGGTCTATACATTGTTTTTAGACATAATGCTATTTCACACTTACTAGATTTTGGTACAGTATCAACATTATGTTTATATGCACTGGGGAAGCTAAAAAAATTCATTTGACTTGTTCTATTGCAATATTTACTTTATTGCACTGATCTGGAACTGAACCTACAATATGTCTAGTGTATGACTGTATTAATCTTCCCATAAGACCTTGATCTCCCAGAGGGTAAGGGCAGTGTCTCAATGCATCTTTAAATCCCCTGGCCCCAGCATGATGACTGCCCCAAAGCAGCAGTCACTGGGATGAGGGAGGGAGTGCAGAGGAAGAGGGAAGCAAGGAGGGAACCAGAATGGGAGAGAGTAAGGACATCTAGGGAGAACAGTGGGAAAGAGGGTGGGAGGAGGAAAGGAAGGGGAAGAGGACTGTGTGCATAGGGAAACTGCCATTTCAATAACAAACAAACCAACAAAAACTTTGAAAAAGAAATGGAAACAGACTCTGGTCTTTATGCTTTTATACTTTCCCACAGATGTAAAGAGATAATCAACCTGGTAACACTGGATGCCTAAGGTGGGACTCACAGGGTTTGAGACTGGAGGGAGAGAGGAGAATGCCAGAACGTTCTTTCACGCACTTCTGCCAGGCCTGACTTGCTCTGCTATGGGGAATGGGACTGCATGACACAGCAGAGCCCTCCTGCTGGCGCCACAGCACTGAGAAAAAAGAACATGGCAACTGTAGAGGGGCAAGGGGACAAAGTAATTAGGGGATCCTGGGTACTTCCCAGAAGGCAAGGACTAGATCTTGAGGGGCAAGGGAACAGCAGCCAAACCAAGCAGAGCCTGAAAGAAACATGGCAGATACAGTGCGGTGCAGAGAAAGGAACAAGGAAGGCACTTACACCTGGGACCAGACTCAGAGGTCAGCCGTCGAATAGAGCAGGACAAAGGATTTAAGACAATCTGGGCTATTGAGCACCAGCTTGATGCAAAATTTCCTAGTGAATGCTAGGAAAGAAACTCAAAGCCTTTTCCTGGAGATGAGGCTAAATATATGGAAAAGGATTACCACCCTTCCTTTTTCTTTCACCCCATAGAGTCAGTGACCCTTCTGGACTATTCCAGAAAAACCTGGATGAGTCGCTCTTACAGATGTGATCCTGCCACTATCCACAGTAGTTTCCACGTGTTGGTGTCTACAAGCAAGGACATTGTCTTTCTCGTCAGGTCTACCACTCAGAGTCTATGCAATCAACAATCTGCAACCAGAATTCTCATTCTACTAACTCACCAGCTGGGAGCCTAGGGGCAGTAACCGGTCTTCTCAGACCTCCAGCCTCCCCACTGGGAAAACTGGGAAAGTTACAATACAGAGCTCATAGAGTTGCTATCGACATTAAATTAGTCAATTCCACTGACATAGTGATGAGTACATAGGAAGCCCTCGCTAAAAGTTAGTTTTTTTTTTTAAGGTAATGCTTCACATCCTGCTCACAATCACCCTGTGATCCAAGTGCTTACATTACTAATTCCATTTTACAGATGAGAAAAATGTGCCTTAGGGGTTAAGTAAATTTCCCAAACTAAATAGCTAGTAAATAAATGGCAGAGCCAGAATTTGAATCCAGATTGAAAACTCATGTTCCCAACTCATAATTATACTCTCTCCATGTCATCCCACTTCCTTCACGACCTTGCTTTAATCTATTTTACCCCACACCTCTATTCCTTTAGGCCTTTCTCCATTTCTTTTCCTCTCTCAGATTCTGACCTACACATACCTGAGGACACAAAGACATGCTGTGAGCCAAGGAGCTCAGAAATGAGATGTAAAGGAGAAGTGGATCAAAAACCAGAACCCATTTGGCTGTGCCTTCTAAAGCCAAATGCATACCTACCATCCAACCCAGTTCTTCCACACCTATGTAAACACACAAAAGAAATGTGTGTTTGTTTACCAGAATGCCCCCAAGAATAAATACAGAATTTTTACTGAAAATAACCCCAAACTACAAACTACCCAGATGCCCCTGCATAGAAGAATGAATAAATCTATTATGGTATATTCATACACTGGAATATTACACAAGTAATAATAAATGACTACAGAGACATACAACAAAATGGCTAGATCTCACAAATATTACATTGAACAAGTTAAACCAGTCACGGAAGAGTATATACTATGGTTTTTGTTTATTTGAAATTCAAGTGCAGGCCAAAAAAAAAAAAAAGTATGGGCAGCAGAGACCTCTTCAGAAAGAGAGCACTGAGTGGGAAGACTGCACCAGGGAACCTGTGGGGTGCTTCTAGATCTTGATCTGGGTGACAGCTACTCAAGACTATAGAAGTTAAAAGGTCACAATGCTGTATTTAATATTAGTGCACTTCATGTATTTTATGTACTCTGGTGTTCAAAAAAAAAAACAAGAATAAAAGATAATAAAAATTTCTAAATTCATTTCACTGCAGAGGTCTCCAGCATTCTGGGGCAGTAGCCAAGATGGCAGATATGGGTGCTATTCAAGGCAAAGTGCTGACTTGTCTCTTAGCTGAGACCTGAGACAACCTTGTTTGTGGAAACGGGAATGGTGTAGATCAGGACACATCCAATGGGGTCACAGCCAAATTCATCTGCTGCTCTCCGCATCTCTTGGCCCCAAAGCAAGCTCTCAGGCCTGCAGCGATCTGCAGCAAACACTGAACCAGCTCATCTGCAGCTGGTTTGTTTGTGCTTATCCTACATCATGTTCTTTTGGAAGCCCTCAAAATGAATTCCTATTTCACATTTCCTGGCACATCTGGTAGGTTTCCGTTGGTATATTGTGATACTCTGGTTGTCTGTCTTCCCCTTATCTGACCTAGAATGCACTCTCAAGATGTTGATTCCCTCTGATAACAAAGGTTTCAGACAAAGGGGGTTGTTGCCATTCATTTTATTATCAGGCACAGTATTACATCAAGCACCCACATCTTGTAGGAGATAAGGACAGCATGACAGTATGTCAAAACCCCTCTAGATTTCATTTTCGACAAGAGTGCCAAGACAATTAAATGAAGAAAGAACAGTGTTTTCAGCAAATGGTGCTGGGACAGTTTCATATCTACATGCAGAAAGGATGATGCTGGAACCCTTCCTGACACTACACAAAAGTTAACTCAAAATGTATCATAGATATAAATAGAAGACTTGAAACTGTAAAACTCTTGCGGCACCTGGCTGGCTCGTTCAGAAGAGCGTGCCACTCTTGATCTCGGGGTGGTAAGTTTGAGACCCACACTGGGGGGTAGAGATTACTTAAATAAAAATAACTTTTTAAAAAACCTATAAAACTTGGGGAGCCTGGTGGCTCAGTCAGTTAAGCATCTGCATTCAGCTCAGGTCATGACCCAGGGTCCCGGGATCAAGCCCTGCATTGGGCTCACCGCTCAGCAGAGAGCCTGCTTCTCCCTCTCCCTCTGCTGCTCGCCACCCACCCCAGTCTCACCGCTTGTCCTCAACGCTCACTCAAATGCTGTGACAAATGAATAAATAAAACCTTAACGGGGCGTCTGGGTGGCTCAGTGGGTTAAAGCCTTTGCCTTTGGCTCAGGTCATGATCCCACAGTCCTGGGATCAAGCCCCACATCCAACTCTCTGCTCAGCAGGGAGCCTGCTTCCCTCTCTCTCTCTCTCTCTCTCTCTCTCTCTCTGCCTACCTCTCTGCCTACTTGTGATCTCTTTTAAATAAATAAATAAAACCTTAAAAAAAAAAAACCTGAAAACTCTTAGATAGAGGAATAAATCCTCACAGCTATGTGTTGGGCAAAGTCTTCTTAAGCATGATCCTGAAGCACAAACACAAAAGAAAAGTTACAGAAAGCTTTTGTAGTATGAATGAGACCATCACAAAAGTGAAAATATGCTTCCAAAGAATGGGAGAAGATATTTGCACATTAAAAATGATTAAGAGACCCGTGTCCATAACACATAAAGAACTGTTTCAACTCAATCATAGAAGTAACACAATTTTAAAATGGGGAGAGCATCTGAATAGATATTTCTCCAAAGAAGATACACAAATGGTCAATAAGCCCAAGAGAGGATGCTCTAGATCATTAACTACCAGGGAAAAGACAGACCCAAACCACAGTGAGATGCCCCTTCATACACTTGACATAATAATACATGTTGACGGTGATGTGAAAAAATTGGATCTTTCATGCATCGTTGGTGAGAATGTAAAATAACGGTGCAGCTGCTTTGGAAAGCAGCCTGACAATTCCTCAAAAAGTTAAACCAGAGTTCCCAGGTGAACCAGCAATTTCGCTCCCAAGTACATTCTCCCAACCAAAAAAATGAAAACCTATGTCCACACAATAACTTATACATCAATATCCGCAGCCCCAAAGTGGAAAACAACCAAAATGTCCACCAACGGAATGAATAAACAAAATGTCTATCTAAATTATGGACTATCATTTGGCCATCGAAAGGAAGGAAGTACTGATACATGCCACAACATGGAAGAATGTCATCAATATCACGCTAAGTAAAAGAAGCTCTCCACAAAGGACTGCACCTGGTAGATTCCATTTATATGAAATATCCAAAACAAGCAAATAAACCTATACAGACAGAGTTGACCTGTATTGCCTAGGGCTGAGGTTTAAGGGAGTCCTCAGGAACAGGTACAGGCTTTATCTGTGAGATGATAGAAATGTTAAGTGACATTTGGCTGATGGTTACACAGTTCTGTGAATATACGAAAACTAATGAACTATAAACGTTATGTGGATAGACAGTATGATATTTGAATTATATCTCCACAGAGCTGTTACATATATTTTTAAAAGAAAGAAATTAGGAAGATGGTTATGACATTAAAGAATAAAAAGCAAAACAAAAAACCCTGCAGGCTACTGGGGTGTATGAGCAGAGGATGATGACTCCAGTGAGTGGGGCAAGGACCTAGTGCTTCCTCTACCTCTCTGATCTGAGTAGTCCGGTGATCTTGGGAAAGGCACCTCTCCTCTGAGTCTGATTGTGAAATGAATAAGTGAGTCTCACTTCTCCTCTATCTCTATTCTTCCCTGGTTCTTAAAAATGCATTACAGATTAGTGATCCTAGTGTATAATATGAGGAGGAGGAGGAAAAAGATAAAGACGAAGAGTAACTAAAACTGATCGAGCTCCTACATCGTGCCACCGTCTTACAGTATTAGTCCATTCAATTAACCCCCTGAGATACATAATAATATTCCCATTCCACAGATGAAGTGCATTGGGGAGGGGATAAGACACCTTACCTTTCAAGGATATTAAGAAGGGAAATTCCAGGAAGTCAGCTGTGGAATGGACATAGAAAGGACCCACATCTGGCTTAGAGCAGGATGGAAAATAACAAGAGAAGAATCCAAGAATTGCTTTTAAAAAAGGAACTGATGGATTCTCTTAGTCGTATGGCTATGTTGGGAGTATTTTTTTAGTTTTGCTGGAAAGTTTGGGGCCTTTGGCAATGGGTACCAAAAAAATTAAGCAACAGAAATACAAAACCTAGTAGTACCATTAGTGTCAAAGAAAGCAATACAATTATAGTATACTATGTGACTCAGCTATGAATGTTTATCCAGAAATGCTGATATGCTGACAATGATAATGTAGAAATTAAGAAGACAGAAAAAAGAAAATGAACTTTATGTGCGGTGAGAAACCTAAATCTTCAAATTCCTTACTAGGGAAAAGAACAGGTAATGATAGATAATGCCCACATTTGAAATAGCAAAAAAACAGAAACACAAACGTGATTCCTAAATCTGGAGGGAAGTATGAGAAGAAACAGCTTATAGAGTTAAATATTGTCCCTCTAAGGGGCCCTGTCTAAGGGTGGGGAAGGTGATGGTGGGAACTCATATGTTTTTTATAAATCAAAATAGTTTTTGAGCTTCTTAAAATTATCTACATGTATTACTTTTTAATAAAAATTAAAACCAAACAAAAAACCTTATCCAAGTTTGAGCTGGGATTCAAACGTTGGTCGAAGTCCAAAATCCAAGCCATGATCAACATATTCTGTGATCTCACCTCTGGGCCCCTGGGCCCCTGGAATTTATATAAAATGCTCTTGGAGAAGTCTTAGAAAACAGCTTTACATGTTAAGACATTTTTGACATAGTCACTGATAGGAGGCCATTCATTTCAGAAGAGATGGAACCCTCAGCTCAACTCCTACCAACACGTAACTGGGATGAGTAACACTAGTAATTAAGGCAGAGCCAGAAACACTGGCAGTGTCTCTGTAAGTATCAGCAGCTTTCAAAATCCTGCAGATATTTTAATGTGTTTTTCTCTACTTCCACCCATGGGGACAGGTTCCCCAGGGACCACCTCAGCTGGTATCTACCTGGAGAGCACAACACATCCTTCGACAAAGTGCCTTAGCCGTCAGGCATGGAATGAGTAAGGTGGAGAAACACTTTCCCAGCAAAACAGTCACCTGGATTTTTCAGTTAACTAATCTTCAGAAGCTTTCTGGTCATCAGAAAACAAACTGAAAACTTGCAAGAATAGCACAGCCCATACCAAAGCAGGACCGTGGTACATCACAAAGCCACTCCAGCTCTGGATGAAATCTTTAACCTACTAGAACCTTCTGACTTCATGTCAACTGTTTGGATGCGAGACTGTAGATCCATCCTTCAGCCACCCAAAATAAAGAAAAAATAATCATTCTCTCTAGTCCTCAAGCAAGTGTTTATTTTACCCCAAGATTAAAAGGAAGAAATACAAGTAAAGGACAAATCAGACCAGTGACAAAATGGAGAGGTTTCCTCCCATGATTACTTATTACATTTGTGACAGTTTAAATATCGCACTTTGCTTCAAGGTTGTCAGCCTGTTTACAAATAGCTCAGGGTCCTGCTCCTCATCACAGCCAAAGGAAGGCTGCCTGGATTGATTTAATGACCAGCTCTGACCAGAACCTGCCTCCAACTCATCTAGGTAACAGGTGGGCGGTGGAGGGAGGAACAAGAGGTAGGAATGGTTTTTCTTTTTTCCCCCATTGGCTCAGTTCCTCTTCCAAACTTTATCATTCCCCCTATCTGAGCTGCTTCCACCTGCTGCTGTTGCCAAAGCTCCTCCAGTTGGATGCTGGAGTGTTCAAGATCTACACAGATCCGGCTTTGGAATGGCTTCCATGCCATCAATCCACCTTAAAAAGGAAAAAAGAAAAAAAAAAAACCTCCTCAGTAAACAAGAGTATCCCCACCAGGCAGTCCCACAGCCTAATTGGGGGTGAGTCAGCTCATCAATGCACTGGAGATTTTGGCTGAAACCTCACTGAACATTTCTCAACTTGTTGATGTTAAGCCAGAAATTAAGATGGAAACACAGAAAGAATAGAAGCGGTTTAAGTTCAGTGGAAGTTCCGGGCTCAACAGCTAAAACTTCCCCAAAGCAATCACTCTGCATTTGCTTGAAGGACTGTGGAACAGGAGACCCGCCTCCAACTATAGCAGGCAGAATTTCAAGATAGGAGTCAAGGTTCTCTGCAGAGAGAAGTCACATCCACGTCCATTAGGGAGGGCAACCAGACTTTCTGTGTCCCCATCCCAGTTCCTCCCCATGCAGACTATGTGTCCACAGGCAAAGTTCTTACTCAGTGCTCAGAGTCATCTGTGAATTAGAAATGATCATGATTCCTACAACTTAGAGGGGAGTTAGAACATTGGAAGGAGATAATCGGGGTAAATCCTAGTATATATAAAAACCAACACCATTTTACAGTTGTTATTATCATCTTATCCCCATTTTCCAGATAATGGAACTAGCCTTACATAAGACGAAGTGGTCCAGGGGCACCTGGGTGGCTCAGTGGGTTAAGCCTCTGCCTTCAGCTCAGGTCATGATCTCAAGGTCCTGGGATCGAGCCCTGCGTCAGGATCTATGCTCAGCAGAGAGCCTGCTCCCCCCCCCCCCCCGTTTTATTGAAATCCCCCTTTGTCAAATAAAAAAAAAAAAACTTAAAAAAAAAAAAAAAAAAGACGAAGTGGTCTAAAGTTACACAGCTAGTAAGAACTGGGTCTAATGGACTCCAGAGCTCTTATTACAGCCTCTCCTCTCCCCTAAATTCTCCCCCCACCCTGTATCATTCCTAAGGATCACTCCTATGTGAGATCAGCCACTGGCTTGTCTATGCAATAAAAAAGTCTTGGAAGAGAAATTAAAATTCCCTTAAAAACCCAGGTTGTAATAATAATAATAGTAGTAGAAATTATTGTTTTTCTTGTGGTTGCCATCACTGTAGTAATAAGTTGTCAGTGACCTGTGGTGTGCCACTATGGCCTACCGTGTGTATATTCAACACCTCTCACCTTCCCTGTTAGGAGAGACTGCCCATGTCACAATGAAGCAAAAACATCAGGAATTTGGAAGCGGTGGCACAGAAAGCGTGATGTGTTGGCAGGACAGTGATTACCAAGGGATACTACTGAACAGTCCCAAAACAAAGGTCTATAAGACAGATGGGTGGAAGGACCAACATACCAAATGCCCGTGTCATCTAGATAAGCATCACTCATCTCACTTTCGAGGACCTGCTGAATGGCTGACCACCAGCACCGCGTATCACAAGGAGACAGTCATTGCTAACACATTGCAGCGTTAAAGGCAGGGAAGAAATGGCCTTGATTTTTCTCCATTAGAGAAAATCACATCAACGTCATTGCACTAAGGGTAAAATTCAAGGAGTGGTAATCTCCCAGATGAAGAAAAAATAAAGGGTTTGAGACAGTACTCTTGGCCACGGACACATCTGAACAAAGCCACATCACTTTCAACTTCTACATTTTTATGGGAAATGAAATGACTTTGGGTCTGATTTTCGCTCTTGTTCTGCACCTTACCTATATAACAGCAAGGATTGAGTCTGGACTGAGTCTTATTCACAGCTCTACACTCAGTATGTAGAATAATGCCTGGTACATAATAAGTATATAATAAATATTGGCTGAACTCGTAAATCATTTATCTACATCTCTTAACGGGCAAACATTAAGGGCTCAGTAAATAAATGGTGCCTGATTATCATTACTTTCTCTTTTTCTCTACAGAAAGATCAATCTACCTCTTTGGATCCCCACAATTTGCAAGTCTTAAATGCAAAGTTCTACTCAATAAGTACTTCATGAATAAACAAAGGGGAAAAATATATTTGCCACTATTTCACAAACAGATGTCTGTCATCATAAATGAGGGCTTAAATCAAGCTAAAATCATACACACAGATACAGAATCACACACAAACTCTGCAATTTACTGTGTATATATTGAACATTTCCTTCCTAGAGAAGACAAAAGAATTCACCGTAGAAAAGGTAATTAACCAGTGACTTTTTTTAAAAAAAAAAAACAACCTGGAAGCTTATCACTGTGATTCCTCTCTTCCACCCAGAAAGCACACACCTTGAGGGCAAAAACTGAAGAAGAAAGAAATCCAAGATTGCTACTTCCAGTTGGCCAGAAAAACAGGTGAATGATAAGGATGTGATTTTAATTTTAAAGTTTATTACAGACTTGTTTTAAGAGGACGGCTAATAACATTTCAACTAAAAGGAGATGCTTCTCCCTTGAAAATTTTTCTGTTATTTACTCACCCTTCCTCCTATCTTCATTTAAAAAAAAAAAAACCCAAAACATAGTATTTTGTAACTCTAAACAATATCGAAGATTATCTAATAACCAAACCTCATATTTTACTAATGGAGAAAAAGCAGAGATGTGGCAATTTTATGAGAAAACAAAGTTATGCTTGGCATATTCACTGTTCTCAGAACATAGTAAAATAAACACAAACTGACATTAGATCTGGACAAGCCATTAATACTGTAAATAGATGCAGTTTTGCCTCAGTTCTGCCTTACCATGTTTTCATACTCTAGCTTCCACTTTTCCTGCAACTTGACATCTCTCCTAGAAATTCACATATAAGAATGTCCTTCTGGAGCACCTGAGTGGCTCAGTCGGTTAAGAGTCTGCCTTCGGCTCAAGTCATGGTCTCAGTATCCTGGGATGGAGCCCCATGTTGGGCTCCGTGCTCAGCGGTGAGTCTGCCTCTCCCTCTGCCTCTACCCCTGGCTCATGCTCTCCCCTCCCACACCTCTCTGTCAAATAAATAAATGAAATCTTTAAAAAAAAAAAAAAAAAGTCTTGCAGCAGGTGAAAGTCAGCCAGGGTTCCCAATTCCACATGTTAGAAGTGGTAACCAAAGCCTTACATCTAGAGCAGTGGGTAAGAAACATGAATGCTCACCATCAGTATTCCCCCAAATCAAGTAGGCCTGACCCAATCTGATGAACCCTGGTTTCTATGCCTGGAGTGACTCAAGCTCAAGTGTCTGTGGTCACAGCACTCACTCTATGATATAAACACATATCTCATTTTTTAATTTTTTTAGTAGGCTCCGTGCCCAATGTGGGTCTTCAACTCTTGACTCTGAATCAAGAGTTGCATGTTCTACTGACTGAGCCAACCAGGCACCCCTCATCTATGAAATTAAAGCCAGAGAGACCCTAAAACTTGTCCCCAGTCAACAGGCCACAGAGAGGACAATGACATCTCCCCAGTTCCTCACAGGCATTTTCTCTGGTTCCCAGAAAGAAAGGAAGCAACACAAAATTCACATTTCCCTTATGAATGAGCAATCAAGGACAAAGTGGCATCCATAGGATTTTAGAGTTTTAGGGAAGAAAGAGTCGTTCAAGGTCCTGTGCAATACCTTTCTGTGGGGTCCAGAGCAGTGAGCTCCTACTACTAAGCTCCTACTTCGTGCACTGAGGCTGTAACAATGACAAAGACAGAAACTGAACTTACACCAATGCAGTCTTCACTCTTTTTTTTTAAAGATTTTGTTTGTTTATTTATTTGACAGACAGAGATCACAAGTAGGCAGAGAGGCAGGAAGCGGGGGGGTGGGGGGGTGGGGGGGTGGGGGAGGGAGGGAAGCAGGCTCCTTGCTGAGCAGAGAGCCCGATGCAGGGCTTGATCTCAGGACCCTGAGATCATGACTTGAGCCGAAGGCAGAGGCTTAACTGACTGAGCCACCCAGGCACCCCCAGTCTTCACTCTTAAAAGGGAAAAGTTACATTAAAGAATTATTCAAATATTGATGGCTGGTATGGAATCTTGAGGTGAAAAATGTACTGTATTTAAGTGGGTAGGGATGCTTTCAGTAAGCAAGAAGTAAGGGTAACACCCCCCATAAGAGGTTCTCCATATGGATATGCACATTTGGGAACATTTCAAATGTTGTGTATGCAGTAGAATATATTCAACCCAAAGAGTTTGATGACCATGACTCCACCCACCAGAAAAGTATGTTTGGGGCAGTAGAGTCAACAGCAAAGCTTAAAAGTCAAGCTTTGACCTTTTGGTGACCACAAGAGGGAGGGAGAAACTAGAGTGAGATTTTAGAGGAAATTTTTAAAGAGCAAGACGGAAGTCAAATGAGGAAGGATTAGAGTAGAGAATATGCAAAGTGTTCCCCCACAGGATATGTTTTACGCTGAGATCTAAACTATGACTAGGACTCCGGTAGGTGGGTTGAGGAGGATGTGAGCCAGAAAAGCTGTGGATCCTCCCAGGAGTAAGGAACAGCAGGCTTATGTCAGACTGAAGTCAAGATTACGAATAACGAGCACACTGTAGGCGTCTAATAGTTGTGAAAGAAACCAATTTTCAGTTTCCTTCAACCCTTCTTCTTTCACCACTATGTTCCACATATAGCAGTCTGATGCTGCCTGGCAGATGTGCCAATTCCTTCCAAATACCATTCCGAACAGTCTCCCAGGAAGCAGCACACAGGAATTTTAAATCACTCTCTTGTCTTAAAGGACACAAGATGATCTCAGGGGAGAAACTGCACAGAAGGATTTAGGGAACATGGGTTTTAATGCCAGTTTTGTTGTTAATTTACCAGGTGGCCTTTGGCAAGCTGATAAACAACCTTCTGTCTTCACTTCTCTGTCTATAAAATGATTATCCAGAATGACCCTGTTTTGTAAAGACACTGGCATTTTATGAGATCTACCAGGATGTACCAATGAATCTGCTTGAAAGTGATTCAGTAATACACTTAATTTAAAAAACTGTTTAAAACTACTTAAAAGTTGCTTGATCTGTTGATGTAGTGGGATTTTATTCCAAGAGGTCGTGTCTTTTTTTTTTTTTTCTCTACATAGTTCGAAATCTCTGCTAGATCATTTACATTAATTGGAAAAAATAATATATGGCCCAATTCTCAAGCTGTGCAGCAACTGAAAACTTGAGAGTAACATACTACTGGCCCAGTGACCGTGACTCCATCCTTTAGAAGTCCAGACTACAATGGTAACAAGAGAAACAGAGAGATATTCTTTGGAAATGGAAGATTGCACTTAGGAACTGTCCTCCACCAGCTTACCAGCTAAGCTGCGTAACTGTGGGCCTTAACCATTCCAAGACACACCTTCCCGATGTAGAAAATGGAAACTGAGACTGCCTTAGGTGACAGCTGTTAGAGATAATTTCCTGATATATTAACAAAACTTAGCACAGTACATGGCTCATCCCAGATGTTCAACAAGTGGTAACTGACCTAACCTTAAAAATGAAAACAAGGTAGCCTACCTTAAGAATCTATGACTATTGATTCAGTACCCACCATATGCAGAGATCTCACTGTGCCAGGAACCATAGGTAAGACAAAGAATAATATTCAAAACCCCCAACATGTACTAACTCATTTAAGTCTCCCAATACCCATATGAGTATTATTATTTTCTCCCATTTTATAGATGAAGAAATTATTGAGAGGGTCATTTACCTGAAGGAACATCTGGTGAACCCAGGCAGTCAAGGTCCAGAGCCTGTGCTCTTAACCGTTATGCCATAATGGTCCTCCATAGAAAAAAGGAGTCCCTCTATATTGCTGAGCATGAGAACACGATAATTGAAGTAATTTCTTGGGAAAATTATTTTGATCCTATTAACAAAACTACTTAAAAAGAGGACACTAAAATCAGAAACCAGGTAAACCCAACAGAGAAATCCAGAAGAAAGGGGAAGTAATAACAAAGAAAATAAACATGAGTAGTACCAATCTTTCCTAAAGCTCACCAGATTCAGACACATAATGGAAAACATCTGGGGAAATCAAGTCTAGCTATTTTCTGGGAAAGCTGGGTCCTTTGACCGAGCTATAATCAAGAGTGTTCTATTATTGGGGCACCTGGGTGGCTCAGTTGGTTAAGCAACTGCCTTCAGCTCGGGTCATGGTCCCGGGGTCCTGGGATCGAGTCCCACATCGGGCTCCCAGCTCTATGGGGAGTCTGCTTCTCCCTCTGACCTCCCCTCTCATGCTCTTTCTCATTCTGTCTCTCTCTCTCTCTCTCTCTCAAAATAAATAAATAAATAAATAATCTTTTAAAAAATTAAAAAGAGTGTTCTATTATCAAGCTTCCTCCAAGAACCTGGAAGAAGTGGAGGAAGGAGGCAGGGAATAAAGCTGTTCTTCTTGGTCAATGGCTGTGAAAAGCCATTTAACAGTATGAACATGAGGTTGTCTCTAATGTGTACTGAAGAATTCAGAAGCACCCAAAGTCTAACCCGGGGGTCTGGTTGCGATTCCAGGAAATTAGGATCAGCATATAAGAAGCTCATTTCACATTTGTAGTAAAACTCATTAAATGATTACACTGAGCCTTAACAAAGTCTAAGTATACAGGAGAAGGTGTTCTCAAATTTATGATGGAGAGCCTCAGCTTCTGACACCTGAATTCACCCAGGTACTTTTTCTATCAAATGAGATAGGTGACAGAGGAAGCTCAAAATTCTTTTCTCGCCTAAACAGACAGCAGTCAAAAGTCATGAGGGTCTTTGGAAACTAGGCGAAGGAAAGTGCCAGAGGTTAGCAGTACCCATCCAGGCAATAGCAAGAGGAGGTCAGGTTTCAATCGTGGATCATACAACTAACCCATCCCATTCACCAAGTAAACTTTTGTTTGAGAAAATCGGGACCTCCTCCACTGGCTTGCCAACAAAAATGAATGCAATCAAACTCCACAATAAGCATTCTATCCTGATGGTTGACGTTTATTGTTGTTGTTGTAGTTTTGTGGGTTGGCTTTTTTTTTTTTTAAGGATTTTATTTATTTATTTATTTATTTATTTGACAGACAGAGATTACAAGTAGGCAGAGAGGCAGGCAGAGAAAGAAGGGGAAGCAGGCTCCCTGCTAAGCAGAGAGCCCGATGCACAGCTCGATCCCAGGACCCTGGGATCATGACCTGAGCCGAAGGCAGAGGCTTTAACCCACTGAGTCACCCAGGTGCCCCTGTTGTTGTAGTTTTTTAAATAAATCCATAGATGATCATTCTAATCTGTGTGTCATTCTCTGTGAGGTGAATTAATGTGAGTTTGCTCCTGGCACTTAGGTAAATACCCTTGGGAGGCCCTATGGCTGCCGTAGAAGCTTCCCTTAAACCATGTAATGTAACAGGTGTACATTTAAGATAGGTTTTGTTAGCAACAGAAACCAACTCTAGCTAACTTAACAGAAAAAAAAGTTTATTATGTGGCCACAAAATAAAAGAAAAACCTGAAGAAACAGCCTTAGAAAGGACAGGAACCAAAGTAACTCTAAAGATGAAGGCACCAGGAGCTACCAGTCCTTTCTTACCTCTTCGTGAACAGTTTTGACATCACTAGGTTCCATATTTAGCTTCAGGAAGGGCATGTTTGACAGGCTTAAATTACATGTTCTCCTACTGCTAGACACAGGAACTTGGCTGACCAGCCCATTAAGACTGAAAGATATTAAGCTGTGTAAGTTATATTTTTTGGATATTAACCCCTTATTGGATGTAAGATTTGCAGATATCTTCTCCTGCTAAGTAAGTTGCCTTTTCATTCTGTTGGTTTCCTTCACCATGCAAAAGCTTTCTAGTTTGACATAATCCCATTTGTTTAACCAAGTGCAATATTATTTACCATAGCCAAGATATGGAAGCAACCTAAGTCCAACAACATACGAATGGATCAAGAAAATGTGATATACACAATAGAGTATGACTCAGCCATAAAAAGGAATTAAAATCTTGCCATTTGTGACAATAAAGAGGGACCCCAGAGCATATTATGCTATGAGAAACAAATCAGACAGAGAAAGGCAAATGCCACATGATTTTACTTACATGTAGAATCTAAAAACAAAACAAAACTCATCAATAACACAGAACAGAGGGGAGGGGTTTGGGGTGGGCAAAAAATGGTAAAGAAGAGTAAGAGGCACAAACAGTTATATAATAAATAAGTTATGGGGATATAATGCAGAGCATAGGGAATATAGCCAATAATATTCTAATAACTTCATACGGTGACTGATGGTGACCAGACTTCTATGGGGATCATTTTGTAAGGTAGAAAGATATCAAATCTCTATGATATATACCTGAAACTAATAGAATATTGTAAGACAATTGTCCTTAATTAAAAAAAAAAAAGAGAGAGAGAGAGAGATTTTCCCCAATTGGGAAAACCAAGGGGTGGGAGAATGGTGGGAGGAAAAGGAAAAGAAGGAAGGGAAATAAAGAAAGGGAAAATGAGAAGAGAAAATGTGTGCTGAGGCCCTCCAGGCAGAAAATACACCAGTACATCTCACAAGCAATCTGGTAGCCCACAACAGCAAATTAAATAAAAGAAATCCCAATTTCTTTAACATCCCAGTCATTTAGTGGGTGGAGCTCCAAGAAAAAGGCTGAAGTCCAGGTCTAGAAATGAGCTCTCAAGAGAAGAGCACAGTTAAAAACGCATATATTAGGGGCACCTGAGTGGCCCAGTTGGTAAAGCATCTGCCTTCCGGCTCATGTTATGATCTCAGGGTCCTGGGATTAAGCCCTTTGTTGGGCCCTGCTCAGTGGGGGGCCTGCTTCTCCCTCTCCCTCTGCTGCTTCCCCTGCTTGTGCTCTCTCTCTCTCTCTCTCTGTCAAATGAATAAATAAAATCTTTTTAAAAATTAAAAAAATCTATATATTAAAAATGAGCCCAAAGGTCTCCAAAAACCATTTAAAAGAAAAGATTTCAAGTATTTCACTACACAATCTTCATTGTACTTGCATTTTGTGTTGCCTAAAGAAGTTGTAGACAGTGTTTCAAAAAACACACTCATGCAGAAGATGCACTAGCAACCTCTTGCCTAAAAGAAGTAAAATCAAGTGATTGTGAAATGTGGACCTCAAGAATGGAGAGTATCTCTTTTACAAGTGGGTTGAGTCATAACAAGGAAGAACTTAATACATGTTAGACCAATAATTCTTTGCAACAATTATAACAAAGACTCCATTTTGGAATTCCACTGGAACTGGCAATTTGCTCTAAGATTCTATTTCTGAAAGACCACCCAGTTTAAGTGGAATGTGTGAATTACCAAATTACTAATATTCACATTTTACAAAGGATATTCCTTGAGAGTTGTTGCTTTCAACACTAGCATCAGAATATCCAGTTGTGAGACAAATGATACACTCCAGGACTGCCACTGTTTAACCCTCTCCCTTGTCTACCACCATCAGGCAAAATAAGAAAGGATACCTGCGCCACACACAACAACATGGGTTTGTGTTGGGTTTTGGGTACACATGATGGGCATTTGGTAAAAAGTGACCCCCCAAATAAACTGGTGGGGCCAATACATTTTCTTTTTTTTTTTTTTTTTAATATTTTATTTATTTATTTGACAGACAAGATCACAAGTAGGCAGAGAAGCAGGCAGAGGGAGATGGGGGGAAGGCTCCCCGCCGAGCAGAGAGCCCAATTCAGGGCTTGGTCCCAGGAACCCAAGATAATGACTGAGCTGAAGGCAGAGGATTAACCCACTGAGCCACCCAGGCACTCCCATTTTCTTTCATCAGGAAGAAGTAAGCTTTTCAGTCTGAATTCCCCAGTCTACCAAAAAGGAAGAAGAAAAGAAGAAAAGAATTCTTACAACATTGTGTCCTAAAAAGGAAAAGACAGAGAGAGACACAGAGAGAAGGAGAGATTCTAGGAGAAAAGCAAGACAGAGAGAAGAACGAGAATGAAAAGAGGAGGACAGAGAAAAGACACGAACCAAACATTATATTAAAGAGCTCTAAAGTTGACAGTCAACTAATGTGATCCTGACTTCACCATGTAACAGAAAAAAATACATACCGATATCTCTCCTCACCACCCTGCCATCTGTTGCTATCCTTAGATACAATAGCGAGCTAATTACTCAGCATAGAGAATATGAGTTATTTAACTAAGCACAGACTCATTACCATTATGAACAAATAAATTATACCACATACAGTTGGAAAATAGAGAACCTGTCTACACTACCACATAGGAACACACAAAATGGGTAAATAATAAACTACTTTCATCAAATACAAAAGGACATAGCTCCAAAGTCTGGAAGAAAATTTTTTAAAGATTTATTTATTTGTTTGAGAGAGAGAGAGAGAGACCAGGGGTAGGGGCAAAAGGAGAGGGAGAAAGAAACTCAAACAGGATCCATGCTGAGCAGAGAGCCCAACACAGGGCTTGATCCCATGACCTTGAGATCATGACCTGAGCCAAAACCAAGAGCTGGGTACTCAGCCAACTATGCCACACAGGCGCCCCGGGATAAAATTTAAAATGAGAAAATTTAAGACAACTTAAATCAATTCCCTGACTATTAAAATACTGAACTATCAAGCCACTAAACTTGCTACCCAATTAACAAATATTTAGGTAAAAGATAAAACTTCCAAAGTGGGCAGAATATAAGGAAATTTGTACTAACAAGATGTGTAACAAAAACTTTAAAATAGTATAAATCCCACCACCAAGGGGTTCTGCACCCAACAGTTTGTGTCTCAAGAAACATTCAGACAGATAGGTAACATTACACACACACATACACACACACACACACACACACACACACAGATATTTATCACTGTTTTTTATAAAAGCAGAAGTTCAGACATGACCTAAATATCCAACAAGAGAACTTAGTAACTCAATTACAAAACATCCATAAAACAAATATCAGGATAGTGGTACAAAATGTCATTTCACATGTATGGTGAACATGATTCTCTATCAAATCTAGATCTACATCATGTGGGAAAAAAAATTCAGGCTGTGAGTTAAAATCCTTGGGTCATACAACTATAGGTGGCACAGGTAGGTGCATGTAAGCATTTATACATAGACATTCATTTCTATAATGCTATTTAAAAATCCAGTGTATGGGGGCACCTGGGTGGTTCAGTGGGTTAAAGCCTCTGCCTTCAGCTCAGGTCATGATCCCAGGGTCCTGGGATTGAGCCCCACATCAGGCTCTCTGCTCAGCGGGAAGTCTGCTTCCTCCTCTCTCTCTCTCTCTGCCTGCCTCTCTGCCTACTTGTGAATACTTTGTGAAAAATATTAAAAAATAAATCCAGTGTATGGTATCATAGCTTTGTGTAGATTTTCTAACTATAGCAAACAAGTTAGATAAGTTAGAGCAAAAATAACTTAACAAGGATAATGTGCTAGACCTTCAAAAAAGGATAGAACTGTAAGGGGCCAAACTTTCATTACATTGAGAAATGAACTATTAAATTCCCATCTCCCTATTTTACAAAGTTTCATTACCAAATAAAATCTTACTTCATACCTGTTCTGCAGAGAATATCCATAGGTAAAGGACCCATAATTAGCAAAATCACATGACACAATGAACTTTTTGCCAATCAAACCACATTAATTAATAAAAACGAGGAAAATATTTAAATGGAAAATGACTCTTTTCAACTTGAATTTCATACCTCACTGGGATTTTCACTTCATCTCAAAGAAGCGTTTAAGTCTCAAGCTTCCTTTTAAGCGAAATGATAGTCATACTCTTCAGCAAAGACTGAATTGCCTCCTAAAACACATCCTCCCCTTCCTCCAAATTCTCGTCCTGAGCATTTGATGTCCCCTGATTACAGCACTGCATCTGGTCATGGCCACAGGAATGAGGTCTGGCTAAGGAGATATGAGCAGAAGTGAAGTATGTCATTCCCAAGACACGTCTGTGAAGACAACAGACCTGCCCACCCCTCGTCCGTTTCCCACTAACACAAATGCTAAGGAAAATGGCATCATGGTGGAGCAATCATCAAGGTGGAATGCGAGTTCCCATCCCCTCAGAACCACAGACTATTCTAGGGCTGTATTGTTATAAAAGACAGAAATGACCTCCTTTGATAGGGAAGCCACTGTAGCATCTGTTAATGTCTGTTAATGAGAACTCGGATATAGTTGAACTAGTCGGCTACTTAATTTCTCCAGCCTGATCTTCTGCACCTCTTCCTCCAAAACCATTTCAGAATAGGAATAGATCGGTTGTCACTTCAAGAAAACAGAATAGCTGGTTAACACCAAGGGCTTCTGTGTCCACATATTAAGTACTAGGTGTGGTTCTAGTAAAATGTTGATAAAGGATAGTCTAATTTGAAGGCAAGATTTTCAGACAGTAGTAAAATAAACATATCTGCCATCTAGGTTAAAAAATTTCAAAGATCAGGGGCGCCTGGGTGGCTCAGTGGGTTAAAGCTGCTGCCTTCGGCTCAGGTCAGGATCCCAGGGTCGTGGGATCGGGCCCCGCATCGGGCTCTCTGCTCTGCGGACAGCCTGCTTTCTCCTCTGTCTTTCTCTGCCTCTCTGCCTACTTGTGATCTCTGTCTGTCAAATGAATAAATAAAATATTAAAAAAAATAATTTTCAAAGATCATATGCATTTTTATATACGCAGAAAAATTGAAAAATATGTCTCAAATTGGTTGCCTCTGGAGGATCGGAATTTGGAGTTAAGGATAGAGGAAGATCACAAAGAAAATGCAGTTTTCTTCCCAACTCTTGACTTCAGCTCAGGTCATCCCAGGGTCATGGGATGGAGCCCCAATGGGCTCCACACTCAGCCGGGAGTCTGCTTGTCCCTCTCCCTCTGCCCCAAACCCCCCCCCCCCCCCCCCCCCTACCTTGTATACGTCCACATGTGCGCACACACACACATACACACTCTCTCTCTCACTCAAATAAAAAAGTAAATAAAATCCAAAAAAAAAAAAAAAAAGAAGAAAGAAAAAACCCTACAAAAATAAAGCATATATTATAACACTCTAAGTTACACTGGAACAAAAAAGGCAAGGGCAGGGGGAAGGCAATGGAATCACCATTCACGAAACAGACTGCAGCCTTCTGAATTCAACGATGCAAACTCATAAAACTGTAACTTCTACCACATCTAAAAAATGACAGCACACCACAAACCTGATATCTATTTCTTCAACTTCCTCGCCTTTGAAAGGATAAAACAGTTGCTCTTAGAAACAGTAAACAGAGGGGCGCCTGGGTGGCTCAGTGGGTTAAGCCTCTGCCTTTGGCTCGGGTCATAATCTCAGGGTCCTGGGATTGAGTCCCACATTGGGCTCTCTGCTCAGCAGGGAGCCTGCTTCCCCAACCCCCACCGCCTGCTGCTCTGCCTACTTGTGATCTCTGTCTGTCAAATAAATAAATAAAATCTTTAAAAGAAAAGAAATAATAAACAAAAGAAAGAGAAAATTAATGAAATATTAAAGAGACAGAAAAATAAACCTCCTATGTATGGTTAAGACATTAATAAACTCATCATCCCAGGCCACCACTGGCATCTGAGGCCCAGCATCTTCCAACGGGATGTTTGGGCAATTCATCTTTGAGCCTCAGTCAATGTCTGAAGGCTACCAAGACCTCCTGAGGATGTGGTAGGGAGCCTGTTAGCAGATTTAGGCAGTGAAGCATCATTCACTGCCAGATACTTATTCCTGCCTAAGAAGAGCACAGCTACACTACATGAAGGATAATACACCTCCCACATTAACGTCACATATACTGAAAGTCAGCACATACTAGAGCCTGTATAATACAATGCCAATAACTAACTCTATCACTCAGTCCACGAATAGTTCCGTAGAACATCTTGTATTTTATGAAGAACATGCCATCAACCGAGCACATCTTTAGATCAGGAACACGCGATTTTTATAAAAGGTACCCAGTTAATTAGATAAATGACATTCTCATTATTGTAAAAACAATTCCCACTACCCGGTCTCATGGGAAAAGAAAAGCCACATAACTGTGTGTGAAGAGTCCGCTTTAAGCTTCCTTGGGAAAATGTGCTCCTCATCGCTATGGGACTTGTCATCGAAAGAGAGAGAGTATGGTCAGCCTCTAGAAGCCATCTCAACAATTTTACAAAAGCCCCAGGTATTTGAACAGAGATGGAGAAAGGAAAAACTCTACCTTTCATTTCTACAGCCAGAACCAAGGGAAGTGTTGAGCATATAGCAGGAACTGAGTAAATGTCTAATGTAAGCAATGAAAGTATTCAAGAGACTCATTATAACCCTCAAGGTCTAAATGAACTTTTATGAGGCTATGTTGAAAAGAAGAAAAAAGAATGGGTGTACATTGTGAGTTACTATGGGCAGAAGTTAAGAAAATAAAATTCAAATAGTAAATAGGAAAATGAAGTTTATGAGATCAGTTTTAGAAACCACAAACCAGACCACTGATTCACAACAGTTTTAAATGCATACACACACATGCAGGTAATCAATTTTAAAATGCTAAAATGATATTCTTAATGATTTAAAAAACTCAAAAATTAAATACCCCATCTAAAAGAAACAAGAAGGCATAAAGATCGTCTAAGATGCTCAAGATATTCCAGTCTAAAGCTCCCATAAACTATGGGTCACAAAATCTGATAGAATAGTTATTCCAAGGGGTGTGAGATTCTATTTGTATACCAAGAATTATTTGTACATTAAGAAATAATGCAAGGGGCACCTGGGTGGCTCAATGGGCTAAAAGCCTCTGCCTTCGGCTGGGGTCATGATCTCGGGTCCTGGGATTAAGCCCGGCATCGGGCTCTCTGCTCAGCGGGGAGCCTGCTTCCTCCTCTCTCTCTGCCTGCCTCTCTGCCTGCTTGTGATCTCTCTCTCTGTCAAATAAATAAATAAACTCTAAAAAAAAAAAAAGAATGCAATTAAAATGTAAGTATTAGACACACATATAGATACATATGCACACACATAACATAGACAAGGCACTACCAGATTCACAATTGTTTTCCCAAACTAACAGATCCTGACAGTACAAGTAATATTAACTAAAACTGAGTGTCCGAAATATTTTGAAATATAGACTCTAAAAGACTGTGAACCACCACCCTTATCCAGAGTGGTCTCTCAGCTGACTTAGATAATACAATGGCTGATAGATGGAGACAGTGATTAAATTATCCCTAGGTCAGAGTAAGATGGCTGAATTAACTTACCATGGCCACCATCATCTAATATGTATGGGGAAATGTATGAGAGCAGAAGAGAAAGATCCATCAATTAAAAAAGGCAAGAACTCTGTTTTATTGCTAGTGATCTTAGAGGTCCAGTGGGTGCTACAAGTTTGGGATCAGCACAGACCTTCCTCTTCTGGGCTTGGCAATACACTGATTATTTTCAGTGCAGGGTCATAGTTCTCTGACCTCTTAGCTATTCAGCTATCCAATGGGGCATAGTGATGACTACTCTTGCATACCATTAGTGACTTCCAGCAAATTCTAAACTTATGTCAAACAACTTTTATTTTATTATTTTTTAAGGTTTTATTTATTTATTTGACAGAAATCACAAGTAGGCAGAGAAGCAGGCAGAGAGAGAGAGGAGGAAAACAGCAGAGAGCCTGATTCGGGGCTCGATCCCAGGACCCTGAGATCATGACCTGAGCCAAAGGCAGAGGCTTTAACCCACTGAGCCGCCCAGGAACCCCAAACAACTTTTAAACATATATGACGCAGAGGAGTAACACCATGGGCCAAGAAAAACGATAGGTGGACTCACCATTTTTGTATATTGGCCTGGAATTCACAAGATAGGCGACATTCTATTTCCCATATGACGAAGGAGCATATTATTTCAAAGGGACTCCACGGGGCGCCTGGGTGGCTCAGTGGATTAAAGCCTCTGCCTTCGGCTCGGGTTATGATCTCAGGGTCCTGGGATCAAGTCCCACATAGGGCTCTCTGTTCAGTGGGGAGCCTGCTTCCCCGTCTCTCTCTGCCTGCCTCTCTGCCTACTTGTGATCTCTGTCTGTCAAATAAATAAATAAAAATCTTAAAAAAAAAAGGCACTCCACAGCAAATATTGGAATACCACCTGTCTGAATTTCATCCTATTTAAGCGAGTACATAAAACACTGCTGTGAATAACAAGTCGGTGAGCCAGATACCAATCCCAAAAGCTACCCATGAGCTAGGACTTCAGATACGAAGTTAAGAAAGGTATCTTTAGGGATGAAACAGCAACATGCTGTCAATGCCAGCACACACGTAAAACAAGGGGACAATTACAGTTGCTGGAACTAAGAAAGTAATTAAGATTTGCGCTACAAAGTTGTTCATGGACATTTTTGAAAACCTCAATGTTCAACAGTACAGGATTGTTCAAATAATGTATGAAATAATCCACAGAATAAAGTCATACATAACTATAAAAACTATGCTGTAGAGTATTAAATATTGGCAGGAAAGATGGTCATGAATTATAAAATAAAAAAGCAATCTGGAACCCTAAGGAATGCACCCATTGTTGTTCCAAAGTAAATGAACCTGTGTTAATGAGTGTTCATTACACATAGATTTAAAAACACTGAAAAGAAATGTTTTGCCATACTAGCATTTCTCAACGTCAATTCCAGGGAATACTAGCTTGCTGGCACCTTAATAAAGACTAAAATGGGGAAGAGAGACAGGGTTAGAAGCTCCCTGGTCAGATGCTAGCTAATGCATATTTAGGCTTTCTAGAACATGTGCAGCATTTTTCAAAAACTGTTCTCCAACAGAATTCTTCTGAGGAATGTCTTGATAAGATAATAATAAAGAGCATGCTTTCTTAAATGCTGAAGCAAAATGTTCACACCAATCTTTACTGAGTGTTAAAATACGACATAATTGTAGTTTTGTCAATCAACTTCTATCACTTTTGTAATAAGAAAATATAAGGCACGTTATTTTTTAAAATGACTGCAAAAACTTGTGAATCATCATTCAAAACAAAACTATAAGACTGGTTAATTCCTAACTTGCAATAAAACCTTACTAGAGGAATGAACACATTGCCATTAAAGAATCTTTCATTACCCATTTCCTAGTAATACACTGGCAATAAAGCAATACAATTTTGAATAATTTAAACTATCCCATTCACATTCTTCTTTTTTTTAATATTTATTTATTTATTTGTTTGTTTCAGAGAGTATGGAGGTGGGGGGCAGGGAGCAGAGGGAAAGGGGAAGCAGACTCCCCACTGAGCAGGGAGCCAGACATGAATGAGCCACCAAGGCACCCCGCCCCCCACCGTTTACATGTCTTAATAACTTAGTAGAAGAATATAAGAAATACCTCCCAAAATTTCAAATAATATGTTCGGGAAAAGAAAATCAGAAAAACAGTAACCTCAAGACGAAATATCGGTATTCTGAATAGATTTTGTAATATATCAGGAGAAGGAACAGAAGGCAAAGTTAGACACGAAGATTAGCTTTTAGTTAATAAACCTCAAATCCACCCAACTATGATGTATCGTGTGCAGATATAAATATGAAGGAAGCCATACCTACTCTCAAAGAACTCATGGTTGGGCGCCTGGGTGGCTCAGTGGGTTAAGGCCTCTGCCTTTGGCTCAGGTCATGATCTCAGGGTCCTGGGATCGAGCCCCGCATCAGGCTCTCTGCTCAGTGGGGAGCCTGCTTCCCTTCCTCTCTCTGCCTGCCTCTCTGCCTACTTGTGATCTCTCTCTATCAAATGAATAAATAAAATCTTTAAAAAAGAAAGAAAGAACTCATGGCCTTTGGGCAGGGGGATAGAGCAAGGAGACATACTTTTAAAAAGATAGGTGTGGGGCGCCTGGGTGGCTCAGTTGGTTAAGCGACTGCCTTCAGCTCAGGTCATGATCCTGGAGTCCCGGGATCGAGTCCCACATCAGGCTCCCAGCTCCATGGGGAGTCTGCTTCTCCCTCTGACCTTCTCCTTGCTCATGCTCTCTCTGTCTCTCTCTCGAATAAATAAATAAAATATTAAAAAAAAAAAAAAAAAGATAGGTGTGGTACATAATGGAGGCGCAGAAAGGGTGCCTAACCTAGGGGAGAGGGGATGCAGGAGGATTTGGAACAAGTTGTAAGGTAAGGCTTCCTAGAGGAGATGCCATCAAAAACCTGAGCAGAATGTCAGTCTACGGGCATCTGTCCACAGGGGGTCTGCACAAGGATGTCTGCACACATACATGGACGTTCACTGCAGTGCTCCTTAGAAAAGACAAATGTGGAAGCCGCTTTACAACCTTCAACAGGGTGTAATCCTAGTGCCTATCTCACGTTGTTCATAGAAGAAAGTAGTAACAAAAGTCGGCAACATGAGGTCAGGCCCCAGCCCCCACTGACATTGAAAACACGCTATCTGCCCTCAGAAACACACAAACATGAACACACACGTAAGCGCACACACGCATACATTCACGCACACCAGAAGGACAGCCTATGCCTCAACTTCACCAAATTTACATCTGAACGAGACCCAGCACAGAGCCAAGGACGGATATTTGAGACCTAGCTTCCCAAAGGACCGAAGGACTTGCAAGAACCTTGCAACCTTAACACTAGATCCCACCCAAACAGGAGTTTAAAGGACAAGCAGAATCACCTACCCGAGAACAGAGAGTTGAAGTAAGTACAAGACAATGGTCTACCCACTTACAGAGATTCACATTGAGGGCCACTGCGGTTCAGGAAGGGGCCCAAGGTCACTCATACAGCTGGAACTGCACCCAGATCTGAGTTTTAGAACTACACCAGCAAGCCACACCACCTGAAAGCCCACCATATCTGTTGGCGGCTAGCTGAAGGACTACAAATAAACCTGGAACGAAAACAGAATGACATTTACCACCTCATCTGTTAAGATGACAAGACCTATGACAACGCATTTGTAATTTTTAAACATTGATTGGTTCTTTTAAAAAATAAGGCAAATAATTATCATGACAAAAAATAATTTATTGAGCTCGTACTCTAACTCTGGCAATATGAGCCTAGCATCCTCCATCAGCCAACTATTGAACCCAAGCCGTAGGGAAGTACAATAAATAACACCATTAAAGCTCAAATTTTAAAACTACAGAAAGATGAAGTAAAATAAACATCAGGCAAACCTAGGCCTCTAGGGCATTATGAAGCAATAAATTAAAATGTGAAGAGGCAAGTATTTGTATTATATAATACATATATATAAAAAATACAGATTTAACTGTATAACTATATAATTTGTATTATGTAACTGTAATTTGTATTATATAATATATATATTATACAGATTTAACATTAGAGTTACTTTTCCCCATTAGGTAGCAGAAGACAACATGAGATAAAATGTAACCAACAATCACAAAAGCAACCATGCTTCAAAGTATTCAGCAACACATATACAGTCTTGGGAGGTTGAAAGACTGTGACATAAAACCATGTGGTTCCAGTTCAAATTTGTGACAAGTAACCAACCAATTATGACAAGATTATGGGAAACAATGAGATACACACACACACACACACACACACAGCATTCTAAATAGATTCTTTATATAGAAAACTCATTATAGTTACTCATTATATAGAAAACACACTCTTTAATTAGAGTCACCAACACAGTTAGTCTCAGTCTAATTATCATATAACATACAACATGAAGACTGCCAGTCACAGCCAGATGGGCAGCCAGTGGGTACATTCCCTCTGGATTCCGTGACCCTAACTACAAAGCTATTTTTCTTTAATTATCTTACTGGAAAAAAAATCTCAATCCATGGTGCTTCCTAAGCCTCAAAAGGCTTGGGTAGTCGAGAGGAAACTCATTAACGTGGTTATGACAGTTCATACTGCAGAAAAGAAAGGAAAAAACATAACTTTTTATGAAAAATAATGAGATTAAAATTAAAAGCAGAAATACATTTTATTTAACTGGCTTATCAATAGTTGTACACATTCCCTGTTTTCTTTTTCAGGAATTGTTCAAGAACTACATAAATAAATTTACAAACCATAATGTAAAAGAACATACCTAAAACCATACAATAAATATAATGACTACACCAGCTAAGTTTGATGGGGTTTTTTTGAGTCTTAACTAATGGGCTTTACATACCTCTTCTTAGTGTCTCCCAGAGAAGTCTAAAAATAAGACATACCTGGGGTACTTAAAAATCACGGAATCCCCGGAAATTTGGATTCTGTCAGTCTGGGATGGGGCCCAGTATTTTAAAAAATGCTTTAGGGTGATATTTATAATCAAACAAGTTGGAGAAATAGAGGGTTAGGAGGCGCCTGGGTGGCTCAGTTGGTTAAGCATCTGCCTTCAGCTCAGGTCACGATCCAGGGTCCTGGGATCAAGCCCCACATTAGGCTCCCTTCTTCGAGGGAAGCCTGCTTCTCCCTCTCCCATACCCCTTGCTTATGTTCCCTCTCTTGCTGTCCCTCTGTCTCTCTGTCAAATAAATAAATAAAATTTTTAAAAGAAAAAAAAGAAAAGAAGAAGAGAAGAAGGAAGGAAGAGAGAGAGAGGGAGGAAGGAAGGAAGGAAGGAAGGAAGGAAGGAAGGAAGGAAGGAAGGAAGGAAGGAAGGAAAAGAAAGAAAAAGAAAGAGTGAGTTATTCCTGAAATCCTCCCAACAACCCTAGGTAGTAGGAACCACCCATTTGACCCCTACCTTCATTTAATCATTTGAGGACAGAAGAAACAAAGGCATAGAAAGGTCACAAAGCTACTGGAGAATCAGAAGCAGAAACCAACACAAATGTATGAGCTCAGAACACTAGCTTGTAGCCTGGAAGTGAAACTGCCTAGGCCAAGTTCCCCCTCCCCATGTAACCCATCAGAGGATACTAACAAAGCCCATTTGGGGGACAACAAAGATTTAGTGACACACCATTAATCTCTTAATGTCTGCCTCAGAGTATCTAAGTCAAAGAAGTGGTAGAAGCCTGTAGCTCAGCTCTTAGTATGTAATATGACTTAAATAAGAATTCCTTCCTACTTCCCATTCTTCCACAACAATGCTTCTTCTATTGATGTCTTATACTAGAATTTCTGTGCCTCCTTCTATCAACTGAAGCCAAAGCTTTCTGGATGTATACAATCTCAGTAAAATTTATAAAATAGGGGCGCCTGGATGGTTCAGTTTGTTAAGTGTCTGCCTTCATTCAGCTCAGGTCATGATCCCAGGGTCCTGAGATCAAGTCCTGTATTGTGCTCCTTGCTCAGTGGGGAATCTGCTTCTCCCTCTCCCTTTGTACCTTCTCCTTGTTCCTTCTCTCTCTCTCTCTCTCTCTCTCACATAAATAAATAAATAAATAAATAAATAAAATCTTCAAAATATATATGTGTGTATATATATAAGTCTCACAGATACTAGATAACAGATTCATTTTTAATTATTCTTTTATTTTTTTCATTTTATGAACATCACATTCAAACTTTGATATCCAAAAGCCCCACTAGTTTCTTGCCTAGAGAAAGGCACTTAAAATTTATTTCATTTATTCATTTAAAATAAATAAAACAATGAACATAAGTCTCCATATATTCTCAGTTTCCAACAATGCAGGTTAAAGGAAAATGATGACAACTAACATTTACTGAGCATCTCAGGAGTATTAAATCACTATTCGCATAGTAAGTTTAAGAGGGAGATACTAATGGCCCCATTTAAAGTTAAAGGGGGAAAAAACCCACAGAAAAGTTAAATATCTTGCCCAAGGTCAGACAGCCATCAAACCTAGAAAGATAATTACTGTTTCATTTGAATCTCACAATAAACTTGTTCTGCTTATCTACTGCTACATAACAAATCATCCCAAAACATCATGGCTTAAGATAACAATACTAGATGTTCAACATTCTCACCACAAGAAAAAACAATGTATCTATGTAATGGATACTAACTAGACTTTATGTGGTAATGGTCTCACATTATACACAAATAGGAAATTATTACATTGTACACCTGAAACTAATACAATGTTCTATGTCAATTACCTGTCACCGGAAAAAAGAGAACAAGGTAGGGCACCTGGCTGGATCAGGCCTAGAGTATGCAACTCTTGATCTTGGGGTTGTGAATTCAAGCTCCACATTAGGCGTAGCTCACTTAAAAAACAAAAAAGACAACAATAATTTTATCTTTCAAAATTTCTGTGAGTCAAGATTTTACGTAGAACCTGGTAGAAATGTCTTGTCTCTGCTCCTTGACACCTGGAGCTTCCTCTGGGAAAATGGAGGTAACTCCACACCTAGGGGCTAGAAAGTTCCAGAACCTCAGCAAGGGCTGTCCACTGCAACACCCATGAACAGCTGGCACTGGTGGTGGCTGCTTGAATTTCTCACAGCCTACTGGATGGATTCCAAAATCAATATCTCAAGACAAGCAAGTGGAAACTCTATCACTTTTGATGACCCCCATCTTGGAATTTCCACCATCAGCACAAACTCTCCTGACACAAAGAAAAGGTACACAGACACCACAACCCCCTACCCTCCCATAGGAGGAGGGTCCAAGTCATACTCTAAGAAGAATATGGGAGATAACACTGCAATTTCTACCACAATCCCTAATACACATGAATATTAAGATTTCTACCAGTGAAAAAAAATGGAGTTTTAGAAAGGTTATGTGAGTTGCCTAAAGTCATACAATTAGTAAACAACAGTACAAGAGGTTAAAACAGGCCCATGTGACTACCAATCAGGTGTGATTTCCATTACACCATACTAGTAAAACACACCATTGATACTTGGCGGTTCTTTGGTGAAAGCTGGGACCCATATTTTTTTAAGGCTTTTGTTTGTTTATTTGTTTGTCTTTTGAGTAATCTCTACAACCGACATGAAGCTTGAACTTATGACCCCACGATCAAGAATCACATACTCTGCAGACTGAGCCAGCCAGGCACTGCCATGTTTGTTTGTTTGTTTGTTTGTTTTGGAAGGAAGGAAGGAAGGAAGGAAGGAAGGAAGGAAGGGAGGGAGGGAGGGAGG
>ML111060.1:53820-66230 GCA_003697995.1 Taxidea taxus jeffersonii
TCTCTGTCTGTCAAATAAATAAATAAAATCTTAAAAAAAAAATTATTTTTATTTTCCGGAGGGGGTGGAGAAAAGTGCGGGGGGGGGGGCGGGTAAAAGAGACCATACCTCTTCCACAAATGTGCCTTGTAAGTGGGCAGTGCCAATACTTACTCCCTAGATGGATACAGCCAGTACAATGGACAGAATATCTAATTTAAAACTTCAGGACCACAGTGCACCTGGATGGCTCAGCTGATTAAGCATCAGACTCTTGGTTTCAGCTCAGGTCATGATCTTGTGGGTCAGGGATAGAGCCCTGCAGAGGACTCCATGTTCAGCAGGGAGTCTGCTTGAAGGTTCTCTCCCTCTGCACCCCCCACACACATTCTTAACTGATTGATTGATTGATTGATTGATTAGAAATAGTGCTACCTGGCTGGGACAGTCAGTTAAGCTCCAACTCTTAGTTTTGGCTCAGGTCGTGATCTCGAGGTTGTGGTCTTGGGGTCAGGGGATGGAGCCCCACATCAGGTTCTGCACTCAACTCAGAGTCTCCTTGGGATTCTCCTCTCTCTCCCTCTGCCCGCCCCACTTTGTGCTCATGTGCTCTCTGTCTCCCTCACAAATAAATAAATAGCTTTTTATTTTTTTAAAGATTTTATTTATTTATTTGACAGACAGAGATCACAAGTAGGCAGAGAGGCATGCGGGGGGTGGGGAGAGCAGGCTCACCTCTGAGCAGAGAGCCTGATGTGGGGCTCGATCCCAGGACCCTGCGACCATGACCTGAGCTGAAGGCAGAGACTTTAACCCACTGAGCCACCCAGGTGCCCCAAATAAATAGCTTTTTAAAAAAATTCTTCAAAATAAAAATAAATTAAAAACTCAATACCTCTGTGTCAATCCCTTTTCTCTCCACCCCATGCCTTGACCCAGACATTAAAGAACAAAACATGCAGGGGTGCCTGGCTAGCTCAGTCACTGGAGCACACAACTCTTGAGCTCAGGGTCATAAGTTTGAGCCCCAGATTAGGGGCAGAGTTTAGTTTAAAAAGGGAAAGGGCGCTTGGCTAGCCCAGTCAGGAGAGCATGTGACTCTTGATCTGGAAGGCATGAGTTTAAGCTCTGCATTGGGTGTCAAGTCTCCTTTAGAAGAAGAAAAAAAAAAGTGATGGAAGCATAGCATTTGCTTGTCTGGGTTTGTGTAAGTGGCACCTTGAGGGTTCAGAATCAAACTGTCACCTCAGAGTCAGAGGCCAGAATTCTCAAAATTACTGTCATTCATTCTGGAAGGCAAGGCTCAACTGTCACTACTTTGCACACAGTGATCAAATTTTTTCTTTGCAAACCCCTACAAAGAATCTTGCTATGATTAATAACCATCTATCCTGCAGCTTTTTTTTTTTTTATCAAAGGGAATAACTCAAGCTAAATTAAATACAATCTAAAGTACCAAGTGTATGGTTAATGGCTAAAATCAAAGTCATCTAGACGGTGAAGCCACATCCAAAATTAAGCCAAATTACCCTCCATATTAATATTGGAAAACAATGCCTATCTGTGCCATCAACACACTTCGAAACATCTTTATTGTCTAAAAGGATTTCTCAATAATCAAACTGTAATTGGCAGAAAACCCAAAGGAATATCCAACCATAGCAAGTAATATCTCCTGGAAACCAATTAATTATTCAGCATTGCCTAGCCACCTTAGAAACTCAAAGATACCTGGTGCCTTTGCAATGGAAACACTTGGCTCTCCTCCAGTGTGGAGAGGAACACTGACTCACTACCAGGGCATGCCTGTCACACTCAGAAGGGATACTCAAAGAGGATCAGATCAGCAACACCCAGGAGCCCAGCTGAGGAAGGCCCGGCCAGATCACATTTCTATCAGCTGTAAATTTTTCTCCCTTAAGGCCATGGCCAAAGGCCAATGTTGCAACAGACCTCAAAACCAGGCACAAGTAGAAGACATGGGTAAGGAAGAGAACGGAATCCCAGTCAAAACTGAAACCACCAGAATGTTAAACAGTAATCATCGTGACAACCAGCAGCAGCAGTAGTCACAATAAAAGGGCAACCGTGCCTAGAGCTGATGGCAAGTTCTCAACAGAGGATACGTTGGTTAAATGTGATTTCTAAAAAACAAAACCTTAGGAAAACATTGCATTCAGGAATTCCACATCTGGGAAGCAGTTCCAGAAAAGTCACTAATCATCTGGACAAAGATTCAGCTTCGAGGATGTTCATCATGGAGTTCTTTAAAAACATGAAAACCCGAAAATAATCAAGACAACTGGAAATAAGGAAAAAGCTATATTAATAATGCCATACAATGGGATACTAAGCAACCCTTTAAAATGACAGTGTAAAATCATGTGCATTTGTTTTTTGGGTTTTGGCTTTTTTGGGAGAAGGCAACACATTCGTGATTTATCAGGAACTAGAAATTCAAGTAGCAAAGTGCATATACCTCAATATAAATTTTAACTTTACCCATACATATACAATATATCTAGAATAACATACCCCAAAAGAATAACATTGGTTACATTTGATTGATGGGATTACAAGCAATTGGGGGGGGGGTCTGCTCATTCAAATATTTCTGTAATAACCATGTATTACTCTTGCTTTAGAAAATTAATGAAAAGAATTTAAGCACTTCCCCAACATTCTACCACATGAACCACTTTTAAAGGCATACTGTCTTTGGGAAAGACAAATATTTGCTCCCTATGTCTAAATATTTAATTCAAGATATAGCCATAAATAGCTCTTTCTCTCTGTAGAATACCTAAGAATAAATGCTTGGGATAAGATGACCATCTTTTGGAAACAGAAAATGCATTCACACTGTGAAGTCCACAGCAAGAGAATCCAGTTCCATGAAATCAGCCATCAGAGGTAGAAAGTTCACAGTTATGGAGCTCCATTTCCTCTCCATAATTCTTATTGATAATATGCAACTTTATGGTCATTCGTCTGAAGAAATCGGGCTTACTATGAAATGAAAACAGATCACATGGAATCTGAACAGGAACACAGAAGAATGTCAACACAGGAACACGGAAAAATGTCAACCTCAGGTGAAAAGTAGATCAGGAGTGCTGATGGACAGTGGAAATATGACCCATGCCAAAAACTACCATCCCTTTTGACATGTCTGGGTTAAAATCTCTTATAGACAATAGCAGAAGAATAAAAGGAAGAAAGCTGGAAACAGAAGGAACAATTACGAGCTCTCCTCATTTTCTCTGCTGGAAAATTAATTTATAGCAGGACCTTGGCATCAATGTTAATTCTGCATACATACACCAAAGACCCCGCAGAGATTTTTAATATAGTTTCTAATATACTTCAGCTAACTTGCTTACATTTTGAATTAGACTTGCAAAGGGGGATTAAAGTGAAAACGGATTAAGGAACGCAAATTAAAACAAACTCTCCATGATGCATTAATTTTTCCAGATACCATAGAAGTCTTCGTCAAGTCCAAAATGAGTGTGCTAAAATGGCCTTATATCCATGGAAATCCACATCTTGTTTCCAAAGAAAACAGGAAAGGAATGTTTATCACATATCTTGGCGTTAATCACTTGTACACTTAGATCAAAGAAAATAATTAAAGTTCAAAGAAGAATTTCAGATCAGTTTTCACATTATTATGCGCCCCATGATTACAATCACCTGGACCAACAATAAAATGAGCTTTCCATCTGACTGGGAAATTTTGCTTTGCATGTCTTTGGGACAAGTGATAGGCAGCACATACCCATTCGTTATGCCTTAGATATTACTGCAAAGACACGTGCATTTCTTAGTTGAATCTTCCATATATCAGGCTTCTTTGAATTCATTAACTCTTTCAATCACACCAAACAGGACATGAAAGGTGTAACTCAAACATCACTAATCAACCTTCAGAATAACTTCTCACTCGCCGTAATGAGCACAATGGGTAAGAGCTCGAAGAGAACACAGGGTTGTAACTGGGAAGAGGTAACAAAGGTATAGATGAGAATAAAATGAGGCATGTATCAGTTCTCTAGTATTAGACTAGACATAGGGCTTAGCATACAATAGGCACTCAATAAATACTTACTAGTAGTATACTGGACACAATTCCTTTCCTGTGCCTGGCTGTCCAATGCCATGCATGTAAATGCTCACCACAATGTGACTAGGTTCCAATGAAGCTGGAGTTGAGATGGGGGGCAGTAAATAAGAGATCCAACAAAATCCAACTGTGGAGAACCCCCCTGGGTTCCCTGGCAAATGACCTGTCCTCCGCATACACACACACTTATCTAGCCATTTTCTCACCCCAATCTACTCGCTAAAAACAAACACACTCCCCCCGCCATAGTTGCATGACACTCCAATGCACTGGTCACAGTTTATTGATCCGAGCCCTTATGAACCAATCGTAGTCCTTTCTCCCTGAAACTTACAACAAGAACTAAGAGATTCCAACCTCGGTCTGCCTGAGCCTGGGAGAGGAAGAAATGTATGCTGAGGGTTGGATAGCCAGTCTCTGCTCCGGAAGGCAGAAGAGTCTATTTTAAGAGAGAAAGAGAAGAATGAAGGAAGAGCACATTCAAGGGGGAAGGAAAGACACCTACAGAAAAACCTGACAAAGTTCCAAGTCTTGAATCCCAGGGTGCTTCTAAGGCTTGATTCCAGGGCACCTGGGTGGCTCAGTGGGTTAAAGCCTCTGCCTCCGGGCTCGGGTCATGATCTCAGGGTCCTGGGATCGAGCCCCACATCGGGCTCTTTGCTCTGCAGGGTGCCTGCTTCCCTCTCTCTCTCTGCCTGCCTCTGGGCCTGCTTGTGATCTCTGTCTGTCAAATAAATAAATAAAATCTTTAAAAAAATATCCCTCACCTTGGGTACTCTCAGGTACCCTTCATATATACACCTTCTTATTTTTCCTCATGAGCATTGTACTACTTACAACTCAGAATCTTACACAAAAGATCTGTAACAAAAATAATCAACAGACAAGAAAGAAAAAGATGAGGCCACAGAATGTCGAAGGGCAAGTAAGGCAGGGTGGGCCTTGCACAGATGAAGAGTGGCACTACGGGGGGCCAGCTTGGAAACGGGGGAGCAGAGAGCAAGCGCACGAATTACAGTTCTGTTCAGCCTCTGCGGAATGGAGAGAGAAGCGCAGTGACTAAATTAGCTCGAGATATCAGCGTTGTTTTCACAGTGTTTTAGTATCTGTGAATACCACATTCTTTTCCTTTCTTGTACAGGCTTGTTTGAAACTCTGGCAAAATGCTGCACAGGGGAAGCAATTGAAAGTTGGCTGAGCTGAAGTTCTGTGATTTCAATTAAAAACATTCTCTCACTTGCTGCTTGCCACCGCTGTGGAAAAGAAAGAACTGCGACGGCAAGAGGTTTTTTTCCTATTGAAAAATATTTCTGTTGCGCTTCAGAATAGTGCAAATCGTTTATCTACACACACAAATAACTTCTGTTCAGCTATACCAGGGCTCTGGTCCAATCCCCAGTTTCTGGGAAAACAGTAATTTTTGTATAGACTAATTTTACTGTTCTCATTTCCTAACCGACCTCCGCGAATTTGCATTTATGTATCCAAGAATGCCTAAAAATTCCCACAAATGCCTGCTATCCCACAGAGTTCCAATAATTATCGCTTTTACCAGTATATGCTCTTTCTGCTTCAGAAGATACCCACCAGGTCTCAAAATTCATTATTATCAAAAAGCACCATTTTCACCATACAAAAAGAATTACCAAGACTATTCTTCCCAAAAGGATAACACACTTTGTAATTTTTCCCCATGATAATAAACACTAAAGAACACAATGACAAAACCTCTTTGTGAGAGTTCTCTAATGTGAATTAATGATAACCTTTAATACAGCATCACAGAGCAGAAGGATCTGGATTTGCTTCTGCTTCCTGAACAATCCTACAGGTCGGTGTGCGAGTCCTGTGCAAACAGAAGGAAGGCAAACAAGCAAAAGTGAAGGAGAGAGAACTCTCCCACATCTCTGAGCCTTGTCTTTGCAGAGAACTTGGTCTCTGGACACCAGTCCTACCTCCAGAGTCTCCACCAAGGAGAGAAGCCACAGGCTGCCACCCGTCTAACTGGAAGTCTAGCTTCAAGGAGAAGAATAAAAGCAAAAGAGCCAAGATGGCTCTTTCACAATGAAATTCCAAGCCATACAAGAAGACAGAGCCCACAGAGGCTGACTTCAGAAAGCAGGGACAGCTCTGTCCCCCTCAAATATGTACCGGTCAACCCTCAAAGGGAGGCATTCATTCCTACAGGAAGCTTCCATGGTCCTGCTGGAGGCTGAAACAGAAGGGCTGAGTGTTAGCTGTGAAGAAACATAGCTTGGGCTCTCTTACCTGTACCAGCCTGCAGCTCCCTCCCCCTTATTCCAATTTGGGAGAGACAACCAGGGCTCTCCCAGCCCAATTTGGGAGAGACAACCAGGGCTCCCTCTCTGCAAATGGGGCGGGGCTGCTTGAGTTTGCTAGCACCTGAGTGCAGAAAACTTTGCATGCTCCCCACCAGGGAGAAGCGCTGGGCAGGAACTCAAGCCTTCATTTCAAGCTAGAGAGTTAGGACCAGACCAGCAGCACTGACCTTCCAACATTTCTATTAACCTCAGGAAACATAAGAGAAAATTTCAATTGCCCTAAGGAGCTTTAAGAGAATCAGAAATTAAAGATCAAAGGAAGAGAACAAAAGGGGCCGTGGGTGTCTGGAGATGGCTGGAATTAAGCCACAGAGTCAATTGTGTTAAAAAAAAAAAATGATGTTTATCCACATTTAGCAAGTGATCCTTGGCTTGAAGTCTTCCGGTGATGCTGGAACAGTGAACAAGAGCAGAGGGAAGGAACCCGGGTTTGCATGCCCACGATGTCATTTCCTAGTTGGGCGTGACCTTGGGCAAGTCATTTCTTCTCTCTAGAGTGCAGTTTCCACATCTCCAAAACAGGGATAATAGTAGTCCCCACCTCATAGGGCAGAGTGAGCATAAATCCCTAGTCCCCAGAAAGGACTCAAGAAATGTCATTATCAATTGTCCTACAAACCAAGAGAGTCCACACACACAAATATACATCCTTTCCCCAGAGATCAGTTTCCCTAAACAAGAGGAAAGAAGGTATTTCCTGGAAGTCTTTTGTTTTTATTCCTTTGTCAGTTGGTTTGCTTTAATCAAAGTTCCTAAGTGCTTTTTATAAATGGCCCAATTTTCAATTTGCCTAAAACCGAGCACAGAAAATCATTTTAAATTCCATGAGACCATGGAGATCTTGTAAGCTAGACAGGAACACACTTCATCTTCAGGGAAGTCATGGGGATTATACAACTTTTTGATTCGGCTCTTACCTTCTCAACTAATACCAGACAGAGGAGCAACACCGTACGTCGGTGGCTGCTGGCACCACAAAATACGAAAGATGGGCCCAAGTGGCTGGTGCTAACTTATTTTCTACTTTGCCTGCTTGATCCAAAATCAGAGTCTCAGGACTAGAAGGAGGTGATAAGGCCACCTAATCTCAAGGCCCTTCTGACCTATAACATCTCCAAAGGTTATTCAGTCTCTGAAATATCAACATGGGTGATAGGAAGCTCACTGCCTGTTCAAAACCCCAAAACAGCTGGCCACTGCCCTTGGAATAAAATCCAAACCCCTTAGCATGGTCTTCAGGGCCCTGTGATCTGGCCCTGCATGCCCTTCCCAGTCCATCTCCCACCACTCTCCATGAGCACACTCCCATCCAACTAGGGATGCGTTTCTACCATCACTCAGCCCAGAACGTCCGGCCTCTGTTATTCCCATCTCTACCTCCCTCTCATTCTCCTGGTCATCAACCACCTGCCCTATTACTCATCCCCTGCCCATTCAGTCCATAACCTCATTTATAGGCAATCACCCCACCCCTACGAGACTGGAAGCTCAGTGAGGACAGATCCAGGACCTGAACCTCACGTACAGAAAGCACCTGGCACATGCAAAGGGGGAACAAGCAGAAAGGCGGTGACTGCCTCCCCTTCGGACAGCATCTTGACACAAAGCTTGAGCAGGTAAAAGGAGACAGAAGGGCCTCATCGTGGACACTTCCCCAAATTTTGCGGAAATCGAGTATTCACAAAGAGCTCAACAAAATGTCAGGGGCTCCACACAGGGGACCTCAACTTAACCCTCCATTACTATAAGCATAGGGGTTTTAAAAAACACATCAAAAAGAGAAAAAATTCCTGATGTGCGGTATGATCCCCGGCATGGGCATTTCTTTAAAAACTTTTCCAGGTCAGTCGTCTGTAAACAGGGTTGAAAAGTACAGCTGTAGAGCACCACTCCTCAGACCATTTGTGGGGAAGCACCAGGGGCTTACTTCCAAAAGTATCGAAATACAAATAAAAAATAAATTACTAGAAAAATAAAGAGAAAATGCATGCAAAATACAAGCCTCAAATTTTGTTTTATTATGAAACCTGACAGAGGCACAACTACTCTGTGAAATTATTATTCCATTTCTAAAGGCTTACCCTCAACTTCTGTATTTATACCCTTAATGGATGGGGAACCAAAACAGTTCGCACTCCAGCATGGGTCTACGTTGGACATTCACGGTGCCCAGAGGGTACAGAAAAAGGACAAAGGGTAATCTAAGAACTCAGCTGGAGGACCTCACACCATTCAAATTATACTACAGAGCAGATAACAGTTACATATCTAAACAAGGGAGCCCGTCACAAAGATCAGGACAGACTTGTCATCCAGCAGATTATGTGCAGCTTCTGGGCACAAGGAAAGAGTTCTCTCAGTGTTTAAAGAATGCTAAAATAATTCGACTACTCGGATGTTTTATGCACAATTAAAATATCCCCTTTTTAAAACTATAACCTTGCTTTTGTCCACTTGCCTTTTTTTTTAAACATTTCTATATCTGAACACATGTTTTTCATTACCTAGTAATGTCAATGTGTGTCGTTATTCTTCCCGAAAATACACTGTTATCATGACGGCACATGTTGAAAATGATAGCATCTAAGAGTAAAAACAATGCATTACCTGCAATAGGTCTAAACTAGGAAGGGGAGACACCTTGCATACAAGTAATTCAAGGAGGGAAGAGATCCAGGTGGGTCAGAAGAACAGGTGAATGCTTTAGGTAGAAAGCATCACTAGGACCGGACTATAGGGGCATTAGGATTAGACAGGGAGATTAGGACAAAGAAGGAATTCAAACAAAAATGGCCAGTTGTAGTAAAGGGTCCATTCATTCCTGTTTTCTTTTTTTTTTTTTAAGATTTTATTTATTTATTTTTTGGGGGGGGGGGGAAGCTGACTTCCCACTGAGCAGGGAGTCCCACATGGGGCTCAATTCCAGGATTCCAAGATCATGACCCAAGTCGAAGGCAGACTCTTAACTGACTGAACCACCCAGATGCCCCCATTCCTGCCTTTCGTGTCTGCCAAAGTCAATGCTTCTACTACACTCTCAAGGGAAATACCAAAGACAAAGAAAAGAAAATATGATCCTAAGCCAAAGTCCACCGTCTTCCTAGTAAGTTTTTATAAAGAACTTGATAATGTTCTTCTGCACCTGAAGCATGGTGAAAAAAATGAGACTTTCCTATTGTCTCCAGCATGGACACACAAATTCAGTGAGAATACTCTTGCCTCTTGTTTACTTAAAAAAAAAAAAAAGAAAAGAAAGAAAGAAACCACTGGAAGACGCTCTTCTTGGTGAAAGTTTAGGATTTTAAAAAAGAAATAGCTTGATTACAAAAATAAAATTAGTTCTGCTCTACTGCCTAAAGAGAACCTTTAATTAGATTTTTCGAGTTGCTAAGAATATTACTTCTTAGCTCCCTTTGGTTGCAAATATGGCATGATATGTAGTATTATTCAAAATAAACATTTTATATATGTCGTTCCCATCGATCCTTCGGATAACACTAGTGGTTGGGTATCACCATCTTTTTATAGACCGGAGTCTAATGAGGTGACATTTCCGATCCCAAGTCCTATAGGTTGTCAGTGACAAAACTAAGGCTCAAACTCAAGTCTCCGGTGCCAAGTCCTCTGAAGGTTACCACCTACACAACGTGCTTTCACTCCTGCTTCCTCTCTAGCCTGTAATAGCTCAGCCAGTCAAGCTTTGGATATGAAACAGAAGCATATTTGAAAAACAGAGGACCCATTAAAAGCAAAAGCAGCTATTATTTGTAAATCTAGACTATTCTGCTCTTTGGAAATGGCCCTTAAAAAGGCTTGACATCTTTCAGGCTGAAGACTTGAGAGTACCTGCTACATCATGTCACGCAGCCCTGAATCTTCATATAGAATCACCATTAATCCTTCGCGTAACTTCACTTCGATGGGCTTCGAGCTGGTTTCAAGCTCTTCCTTTCCCACCTGAATTACCTTCTTCAGACATCCGGGACTTCTTGAGCCTTATTCCCACTTGGAGGTCTTGATGCTTGCCATTCCTCTGCAGGAAACACTGACTCCCTGATACCCACATGCCTGGCTTGACCCTGTATTTGTGTCTTAACTCAAACCTCACCTCCTCCAGGGAGCCTGCCGCATGTTCCCCTCACCCTCTCCCCCACTCTGGGCTTCCCCTGTTCTACTTTCTTGCCAGCACTCTTCACTCTCTGACATTCATCATCCGACAGCAAACCCCACACGACACAGCTCAAAAAGACAAAAAGAATCCAAGTTAACACAGAAAAAATAAGCCAGATCCCACACATATCATCAACACACACACACCCTGAGGGGAAGTTCCTGGTAAATAAATTCAAAATAAGGAGAACTAAATATTGACTGTTCGGCTAGCTCACGCATAGCACATAGTAAGAAACCCTCCAACGTGGACTACAGGAGAACGTCCACCACACAGAACGCCAACGTCTTCCTCCTGCTATTTAACACTCATCCCACTGCCAATCTCGACCACCACGATCCTTAATGTTTCTACAACGGACAACTTTTTAACTGTAGCTACAAATTATCTCCCGTACCGCTCGCGCGCTCCCTCTTGGAATCGGTTAGCTTCTGAAAATCAGCTAAGGAAAAGCTAACTAAGCTGTCCAACAGAAAATATATTACAACTCCTCCAGAAAGCTGGGATCAGTCTTTCCAACAGACCCACCTCGGCCGCGTTCCAGTGGCCTTATCGTGGCAGGATTCTCTCGGTCGTGAACCATAAAAACCATCATGGGTCCCTCGTTTCCCCTGCAGCCCAGTGGGGCTAGAACTCAGAAGTCGGCTCATTCCCAGCATGTTATGCTGATGCAGAACACTTTTTTAATAAAAAATATAGAGGATGACTTAATAAAAAAATATAGAGGATGACTTCCAGCTATGATAAAATAGCCCATTTTCTAAGGCTTTTATAATGCCAACCCCATGTAACACTGGGAATCAAGTTAAAGTGTGACAATTTCCAAGGAGAGTATATGAATTCTTATTATGGGATCCTTTCTTCTCACAATATCTCCCCTCCTGAGAATCCCTTCAAACTGCATTCACAAGCATAAAATTGCTCTTCCTGCACTGACACCATCAGTGAAGGGCCTGTGTCAGAATTACTTCCTACGATCCACCTCTTCTCAAAGTAGGTGCTGTCGGCTTTATTTCAGGGATTTGGGGACTCCTAGCAAGATAAGCAAACCCAGATTATATCTACACAATTCTGGCTCATAACTTTATGTCTGTGTTTGGCTACAATTACTCGGAAAAACTCAATATAGAAAACAATATTATTAAGTAGTTTCTGCTATTAAACTAAAGACTTAATAGAGTAGCTTTGTTAAGAGATAGATGTGGGGTGCCTGGGTGGCTCAGTGGGTTAAAGCCTCTGCCTTCAGCTCAGGTCATGATGATCCCAGAGTCCTGGGATCAAGCCCCATATCGGGCTCTCTGCTTGGCAGGGAGCCTGCTTCCTCCTCTCTCTGCCTGCTTCTCTGCCTACTTGTGATCTCTGTCTGTCAAATAAATAAATAAAATCTTTAAAAAGAGAGAGAGAGAGAGAGATGTAACTGGGAACAGCAAATTTGGGGAGACTTTTTATCCCCCTGAAAAGAATACTCAGTTATTTCAAAGCAATACATAGAAAATGACAATAAATACTGTATATCGACAATACACAATTTCCCAAATGCATATTCCAGGGAAAAACAAACATCCTTGAAAATAAATCAGGAAAAAACAATCAAGAATGTCACCTTGATTGTGCCTTTTTTTTTTAAAGATTTTATTTATTTATTTGACAGACAGAGATCACAAGTAGGCAGAGAGACAGGCAGAGAGAGAGGAGGAAGCAGGCTCCCCGCTGAGCAGAGAGCCCGATGCGGGGCTCGATCCCAGGACCCTGGGATCATGACCTGAGCCGAAGGCAGAGGCTTTAACCCACT
>ML111061.1:0-51886 GCA_003697995.1 Taxidea taxus jeffersonii
TATCATTAGCTGGTCTCATCAATGTCAACATGTATGAGAGAATTCAATAATTTTCTCAATATAACACAAGACTCTCCAACATCTATCTCTCCTTCCCTCTCTCCTTACATACACACAGAAGCACACTGTGATCATATGAAAAAAACATATTAAAGATATATCTGGTTTCCTCCCAGAACCCTTCCCAGCTTTCCTCGTGCTTTCTCCCATTCCTCATTCCAACAGGAGTAGAACTGGTACTTGAACATTCTTCTGTGGGTAAGCCTGACTCAGGCACTGTAGGATGTTTATCGTTTCTGACCTGCATATTAAATTTCAGAGCACTCCCAAATCACTGAGCACTGAAAGCCCCTCCATGTTTGTCTGTGAGGATAGCCCATCCCCCACTCAGAAACACGGGGAGCAGTTCCAGACAGGGAGCCCTGCAACTGTATCCAGCAACTGCTGGGAACTCTCTCCTTCTCAGTCAACCTTCTTTTCTGCACCTCATTCTAACCTACCCTCTTCTGAAGAGGAAACTGAAAAGGACACCATCATTTTAGCTCTGCTGGCCTTTCTTACCTGAGTGTGCTAAAATTAAGGCCCAGAAAATACAGACCACCAGAAAATGCAGTAATATGCAGCCCCATACAAAGTGCACAGGGAAGCAGCAATACCCACACCGTACTCTGTCCTGCAGTCTTGTGGGTCTAGATGGGCACTGAAACAACGGAATTTCCACAGAATCAAAAATAGCAACCTACCATGATTCATTAGGTCAAAATATTCGCCACCCACTGGTGCCTATTCTTCTCCTTTGATGATCAGTATAACAAATGCTCATGGCCCCAGCTCTAGAGAGAAACGGACATAAATCCAAATTCCACTCTGCCCTTCCCTCTACATGCCCCTGGGCAATGTATGAAGACCTCTGACCTGTGTTTTCTTCATCTGTAAAATGAAGGAAATAGTACCTACCTCACAGGGTTGTTGTAGTAACGAAACGAGGTGTAAGATGCCCCGCACAGTGGTAACTATGGACAAAGTGTCCAGTAAGTGTGAGCTGCTTCATTACCTCATTTAGACAGAAGCTAGCATACACTTCCACAAGCAGGTTTCCAAAGTCATCTTTAATTCGAACCAATTAATGCATTTTCTTTTTTTTTTTAAGATGTTATTTATTTGACAGAGAGAGAGAGATCACAAGCAGGCAGAGAGGCAGGCAGAGAGAGAGGGGGAAGCAGGCTCGCCGCTGAGCAGACAGCCCAATTCAGGGCTCCATCCCAGACCTGAGCCAAAGGCAGAAGCTTAACCCACTGAGCTGCCCAGGCACCCCAGTTAATGCATTTTCAATGTTCCTTTTGCATATTTCAGGGAACTTCAGTTAGACTTCGGTGTGATAAGAAACGCACAATTTACTCTTGAAAGAGAGCTATGGTTAAATAACTATCTCATCAAAAAGCTCTGAGTACTGACAGCAGAAAAAGGTTCACCACAATAAAATCCAATGCCCATCACACTGCAGACACTGAATAGCTACTTATTAAATGTGGAATGAAGAGCAAAAGCTCACAATCATCTAGAGCCTTAGAAGGGCATTCCACTGAGTATTCTAAACAGACGACCTCGAATAGTCACTCCTACCCTACAAGTTGGCACGGTCAGCAACCGGCCAGTTGAGCCACGGCAGCAGAGACGCGTCCTAAAAGCTTCTCCTTGGCTGGTAAGAAAGGAGAAAGAGAGAAACGGCTATAGAACACACTAACATCCATGTAAATTAATGCATACGTCAGCTGTCAAAACTCCGAATACTATCCTTAAAAGTCAATCATTTCTCTGTGTGTAAATTTTAACTAAACTGTAAAGAAATACATCACTAAACTTAATTTCTTGACGCATTTTAAAGTAAATTGCAGATATCAGTGATCTTCTAAAACTTCAGCATGCATGTTATTAATGAGATTTGAATATGAATAGAGGGGTGGAGAAGGAATGAATACATGATGAAGTAAATACAGCAAAATGTAAAATCCAGACGGTGCTCATTGCACAATTCTTCAAACTTTTCTGTAGTTTGATTTTTTTTAAAGGGTTTGGTTTTTTTTTAAGATTTTATTTATTTATTAGTTAGAGAAAGAGAGAGAGCGAGCACAGGCAGACAGAGAGGCAGGCAGAGGCAGAGGGAGAAGCAGGCTCCCTGCCGAGCAAGGAGCCCAATGTGGGACTCGATCCCAGGACGCTGGGATCATGACCTGAGCCGAAGGCAGCCGCTTAACCAACTGAGCCACCCAGGCATCCCTGTAATTTGATTTTTTTTACAATAAAACGTTTGGGACAAGATGTGCAAAACCATTGCTATTTTCTGAGTATACAGAAACAGGATATATACTGAACATGTTAAAAAACTGCCTGGTGTACAGTAAGCAACTTATACAGACTGTAATAAGAGTGAGTGCCTGTGGCTGAGAGGAAGAAAATGCAAGTGTAATGTGGAGATAAATGAGGGGCACCTGGGTGAAGGAGTCAAACAAGCGTCTCTTGGTTTTTGCTTCAGGTCATGATCTCATGGGTTGCAAGATTGAAGCCGAGTTGGGAATCTGTGCTAGTGGGGAGTCTACTTGAAGATTCTCTCCCTCTGCCCCTTCCCCCACTCTCTCTCTCTCTCTCTCTTTCTCTCTCAAATAAACAAATCTTTTTAAAAAAATAACAAATGAAAAAAATAGCAAAAAAAGTCCAAGTATATAGCTAGTTCCCATCTTCTACAAATAACTGAGTTCCAACAATATTAAAAGCCTCAACTGAAATATATATGAGTTTCTTAACATGTAGCCCCCCCATCTCAAAGAGGGCAATTAATCTAAAGAAAACTGTCATCACCTCCATCTCCTCTTCCTTGTCCTTTTCCCTCTCCCCAACTGTTCAGATCATTAAACTTCATTAATGTACTCTTTCAAATAATTAACATTTTTACCTAGAATTGGAAAAAAAAACTTTTCAAAACATGGCTAATATTTCTCAACAACATAGGGTTAATATTTTTTATTTTTATGCAAAGTTTTTGCTGAATCTTTCATACTTTTTTGCCTGCGTCTTCTAATTTGCTTTGACTCCAATTTGTCTTTCACTGCCTTTTCCATGAACCTTAACCATGCTGCTGGCCTTAGTCCTTTGTAGGAAAGCAGTGTCTAACACCTCAGGTGAAAAGAATTCAATTTAAAATGGAACCAAGGATAGAAAAGGAGAATCTCAAACGTGTCCTCAGGAAAATGACCTCAAGGACTGAGAAACTAGTTTCCCAAGTGCCTAATTTACAGCCAACCAAAACATTTCACTCAACCAATGAAGAGTCACCAGGAACCCCTCCCCATCCTCAAACCAATGGACTTGTTACTTGGACTCCTGCTAAAGTTCCCCCTTCTCTGCACTCCTGGCCATACACATGGCCTGCCCCAAACCCTCAGAACTTGTCTCTACCATGCTACAGGTTGTGCCCTGAATTGTAATTCCTTTGCTATTTGCAAATAGCACCCTCTTACCTCAGTTTACCTCTATATGCAGGTGGATACCCACTTTAGGAGCATTTGTCCTCATCAATTTTCACTTCAGGGACAACAAGCACTTACCCAGGTATATGGCAGATAGTGAGGACACCAGCAGGGTTGGCTCCGAGTTCCAATGCCACCTTCACCAAATAGGTGATCTTGGGCAGGTCACTTGGTCTGAACTTTGTTTTTCTTATTAAAAAAACTGGGGTAGGGATGCTTGGGTGGCTCAGTCAGTTAAGCCGCTGCCTTTGGCTCAGGTCATGATCCCAGGATCCTGGGATCGAGTCCTGCATCAGGCTCCTTGCTCGGCAGGGAGCCTGCTTCTCTCTCTGCCTCTGCCTGCCACTCTGCCTGCTTGTGTGTGTTCTCTCTCTCTCTCTCTGATAAATAAAATCTTAAAAAAATAAACAAAACTGGGCTAATAATGCTTATTTCACAGAGCTGTGATAAGAATGAATAAGACAATGAGGCTATAAATATCCTATGCATATGGTTAGAAATTATCCCTAGGCTTGCTTTCATTCTCCACAAAATTTTAATTTTCTCCATGTCCTCCTGGATATTTTCTTTCATGTATATATGGAAGTCATTAAAACAGTTCCTGCGAGAAAGTTTTAGAACCTCACAATTGTTGTCGGCCTACAGTCTCATGCACAGGGATTCTGTCTATATGCTTCACATTATTAAAGTACCTCGTAATTGTTTAGTATTGTATCTTTAATCTTCTCACTGTTACTTCACTGTATCAACTCTCTTTTTAGAATGAAACATGCCCCAAAACTCTAATTCTTAACACATGCTCTTGGAAATCAGCATTTGATTAGGACCAGAGAAAATGAGTTACAGAACATGTGACAAGATTTCATACGTTCTTGGTCAATAAGTCTGCTATTGATATATTTTTTTGTTCTTAGAACAGCAATTTCCACTGATGACTGCACATAATCCAGGGAATAAACCAAACAACTCATTCATGGGATAAAGAAAAGAAGAAAATATAAGAAAGGCCATTTACATTTTTTGCCTCATTCTTTGGAATTTTAATTTTTACATATAGTGCTATTAGTAGAGTATGTATTAATCAAGAAAGTTTAGAGGGGCACCTGGGTGGCTTCAACCTGGGTCATGATCTCAGGGTCATGGGTTTGAGCCCTGCATCAGACTCTGCCTTCAGCTCAGAGGAGTCTGCTTAAGATTTTTAGCCTCGCTGTCTACCCTTCCCCCGGCCACTCACACAAACTGTCTCTCTCCCAAATACATAAATAAATAAAATCATTAAAAAAAGTTTAGAAGCTAAACTTCTTCTTCTGTTCTTCTAAAGATTTATTTATTTATTTGACAGAGAAAGACACAGCGAGAGAGGGAACATAAGCAGAGGGAGTGGTAGAGGAAGAAGCAGGCTCTAGGCCGAGCAGAGAGCCTTATGTGGGCCTCGATCCCAGGAACCCAGGATCATGACTTGAGCCGAAGGCAGATGCTTAACGACTGAGCCACCCAGGTGTCCTAGAAGCTACTGTTTTGAACTTACAAGGTATCAAGGAGGTCTAAGTCCTTTTTGCTCCTTGATTTATAAAATGAAGTTATCCAATCTACAGGGTCAAAAGAATTTCAAATATAGAAAATAATCATTCCATTCACTCAGCAGTAAGTGTTTTTGGGGACTGAAGTCATGATTTTCTTGACAAATAACAGCGGCCAGTAATTTCTATCAAGTTCTTCACAAGAGAATAGTAAAGACAATCCGATTTTCTAACCCACAAGTCAGAGAGATGCTTGTGAAACTCTGGACTGTAACAGCTAGGGGTTCTTTGTAGGGAGAACACTCCCCTTGGAGATAAGCAGAATCACTTGACTAAAAGGTCCAAGGTCACTTGGAAGTAGAGTTGCACCTTCACCACCCGTCTTCTGATTCCCAAATCTACTGTCAATTTATGCTACAGTTGCATCTTTCTGGGTATCTAAAAACCCCATCATAGCATGGGGGCAATGCGGCATAGAGTTAATGTGGTTTGGGGGACAAAGGTGAGACTAGAGGGGCTCCAGAAGCTATAGTTTTATTTTTTTAAGATTTTATTTATTTATTTGAGAGAGAAAGAGTGTGAGCGGGGTGAGGGGCAGAGAGAGAAGTGGAATCCCCACTGAGCAATGTGGGACTCTGGGGTCATGACCTGAGCCAAAGTCAGATGCTTAACTGACTGAACCACCCAGGCATCCCCAAATTTAGACACTGTTTAACACAAAAGCAACAGAGCCTGCAGCTTCCCTAGCCAGTTGCAAAACAGTGAATCCCTATTCAAATTTGGCTTAAAATGAACCCAAACAAAGAATTTAAGAAAGATGCTAAGGGAAAGAGAGGCTTTAACCATATGTAGCTATGGAAGGCAAATTATTGCGTGCCCTGAAATCGGAAGGAAAACAGAGAAGAAAAATGTTCACTTTGGCATTCTTGGAGAACTGTGTACACAATTCAAGTGGAAACTAAATCTCCTTGTTCCAAAATCATCATCTACTGGGAAGAAAATTAGAGTCTGCTGCTTCTTTCTAGACAAGCTCTGTCACTAAGTCTTCCCTGTGGGAAGTTATTGTAAGAAAAGAACTACTGAAGGAATATTAAGCGCAATACGATCCTCAGAACCACTTAATTCTATAATATGCAGGTGGAATTTTTATTTTAATAGCTAAGTAGAGAGTATTTAATCCTTTTAAAGTTTTCCCTAGCCATTTTTGCAGCTCCTAATTTGCACCTCAGAAAAATGAAAAAATATGACTGGTAAAAACTGACAGTCAAAAAAGAAAACCTTTCTCCATCATCCTCCCTCTGCCTTTTTATTGCTCATGCAGACTGGCTCGAAGGGTTCAATGCCCAAAGAATTCATTAGAAATGTCTTTTATGGCAGAAACATTGCCACTATTCCTGTGGTTAGTGATTTCTCTTTTAACACAATTTTAAAAAGCTAAATTATCACCACATAGTAAAATGCTCTCTCAGTAGATCCTTCATTTGTCGTATAAATTAAATGCAATTTCAGAGAGAGTTTGGGGCCATTTTTCCATTATGTTAAGTAGCTAAATGATCCAAGGAGCTCCTAACATTTCTAAAAGTCCTGGCAAGCAATTCTTTCCAAACTTGAGACCACACACTAAGATGGATATTGAGATTTCTTGCTTTCAAGACTAAGACACATGATAAATAAGCCAAGCAAAATAAAATGAAACATCCCCAAAGTTATTTAACACTACAGAGACAGTGACCTGGCATTTCTTATAAGAAGAAAACCACTTCAGAATGACAACTATGGGGAAAAGCATATGTAGTCCAAGGGATCAATAAGCATAAAGAGAAAGTCAATGACAATGAACACAGTGACACAGGAAACCGACCAAATTAGAACCTTAATGAAGTGTTCTGAAAAAAAGTCTGTCGTGAGATCCAGCATCTTCAGAATCAATATGACTGGCATGAATTAGACACTTGGTAATAATCAAATACATAGGATGAAAAGTTTAGCCATTCTCCGAGTTATCCAAAGTTATCCAAATTTCTCTAGAAATTTAATTTTCAATCCTTAGCGTTAAGGGCTAGAAAAAAACTGGTCATATTCCTAAAGAGCATGAATAACAAAGTCCAGGCCTCAGACACAGACCATAATTGGCAAGGCCTACTAAGCAAAACATCAACTTCCATGCCTTTAAATGACCCTCCACATAGTAACACATGCATCTAGAATTTAAATACATTTCAGTGACATTAAAATATCCCAGATAGAAGAAATGCTGTATAGAAGCACCTAAAAATACTATTTTCAGCTCCCTAGTTACTAAAAGAGGCAAACCTGAAGACATACATATAAAGTAACAAAAATATATGCTTTCTGGGCATTGTCGGCAAATAAAGCAGAGAGCTTAGAAGGCCCATAAAATCTCTTGTTATGAGTCAGAATTAAATCCCACAGGATTTTGTGTTTTATTTTTCTTTTTCAAAATGAGCATGCATCCCTTTTCCAAAGTGTGTTATTTGGTCTCATGTGTGCTACTAAAAACTATTATTGTTCTTTTTGATGACAAACTATTATCTCCTCCCTCCTTGATGTCTAACACGGTCCATTCAAGTCGTCATGAAAATGGACTACACCAAAAAAAGATAGAACCCCAGACTAATGCCATCCTAAGAGGAAAGCAAATGGGAGCAGTAAAGCAAGGATAAAACTTCTGACTTGAATAGCAGTGGGGACAGTTTTTATTCATAATGAGGGATATCCAGCATCATCTGGCAGATTTTAAGACCTAGTTTAAGATCAGCCACTGAAATCTGCATACTAATGGCTCTTAAATTTTTGTCTCTAGTCTAACCCTCTACCTGGACACCTGATTATCTTGCCCTGTCCCAGTCCTACCACACTTGACCCATTTCTTTCTTCCTGAGTAAATAATTAGTATAACAATTTCTGACACTTTCTAAGATGGTAATTAATTTAGCCCTAGAAACTTGAAAAAAAACGTAATGAGGATAGAATTATTAAGAAACCCTTTTATGGCATGTGTTCTGAGGTCTTTACATACATTAATTCATTTAATCCTCATACCCTCATGAGGTAGTTACTGCCGTTCATGTTTTGCAGACCATGGAATTAAGACAGAGAGAGGTCAAGCAGTTGGCTTAGAACACACAGCCAACAATCGACAGAGCTGGAATCTGAATGGAAGCAATCTGGTTCCAGAACACATTAACTCCTGTCCTAAGTTACCTCTCAAAAATAAGCAAGCAAACAAAAATGCAAGATGCTAAGTAGTCTCTTAACCCCTTACCTACTTGACACTGATTATTTGGGGAATTTTCCAATCCCTTCCAGTTCGTTCTCCACTTGTTGAAGAAGGTGCACAAAACAGCAGATGAGCAGAATGAAGCCTTCCAATGGAAACAGTCAATAAAGGTGGGCTGAATGAATGACTGAATGAAATCCTGGGACCCTCCGCTTTCTCACAGCCCACTGTTAACACAAGATTAATCTCAGCCAACAGGCCTAATGCTTCCCTATCGTATACTTTGCTCTGCACACAGGTTTTCTACCAACTTCTTTCCATCTCTAGCACTTGCTGTAATGAGCCTAGAGATAACCTGGCCTCAGCCTCTCCTCATGTGCTTTCTTCTCTGGTCTGTCTGCTCTTTGGAACCTGCATTCCCTGCAGATTCTCTAATGAAGCCACACTGGCTTCTGCTTTTTATAGTTTTGGTGAAACATCTTAGGCATATAAAAATGTAACAGACACCACTCAGCTACAGAAGTAAAAAATGAAAATAACTGCTGAAACTCAAGCACCCGAGAGCCCTGCTTAATGCTTTTCCTTCTCTTCCCTGAGTTAACCGCTACCCTGAATTTGGGGTACCTTTTTTGAAGTAGGCTCCACATCCAATGTAGGGCTCGAACTCACAACCTTGAGATCAAGAGTCACATGTTTCACTGACTGAGCCAGCAAGGCGCCCCTTGGGATACAGTTTACAACTTTGATATGAATCTAGAAAAAATAGCTAATTCTATATGATTTTTTCCTCATTCTATCTAATGTTTAACTATATAGAAATAACATCCCATTGTACATATACTTTTCCCTTAGCCTTATGGATTTTAATAATAGCAATAACAACAAAAGTAAACAACTTTGTGCCTCCCACACAGCTTGAGGAAAAGAACATTTCTGTTACCACAGGCGCCCCCTTGAGTCCATCCTCCTCCTCAACTCCCAGAGGTAATTCCTATCTTGACTTTCGTATTCTTCTTCTACTTGTGTTATAGTTCCTACCACTTACACAAGTATCCCTAAGACAAGTACTACCCCATTTTGCCAGGTTATTATCTTACACAATGTTTGTATATGTCCTTCTTATGTGACTTGCTTCCTCCATCCACTAGTCTGGAAATTCTTCCACATTGGCTCACAGAGCAGTACCTCCTCCCTGGGCACCAGCCTACACTGCAGGTTACACTGTGTAGACGGTGCACTGATGGGAGTTCATCTTGTTGTTGTTTTAACCCTTTTGACGTCATGTGAACTAAACCTGAGAAAAACATATGATAGAATCCTATTATTTTCTGGGGAGTAACTTCAGCCACTTTGTGTTTCCTCAAAATAGATTTGAACTCAGTCAATTCAGGATTTTTGTCCTTGTCTTCTTCATTAAAGGGGTAAAATTTAAGGGCGCGTGGGTGGATCAGTGGGTTAAGCCTCTGCCTTCAGCCCAGGTCATGATCTCAGGGTCCTGGGATCGAGCCCCACATTGGGCTCTCTGCTCAGCAGGGAGCCTGCTTCCCCTTCTCTCTCTGCCTGCCTCTCTGCCTACTTGTGATCTCTCTCTGTCAAATAAATAAATAAAATCTTTTAAAAAGGGGGGGGTAAAATTTAGTCAATGCACCATCATGAGGAGTCATAATTTTGTACAGCAAGAAGGCTCCTGGTCCAGTCACACTCTGTCTTCCACTGGCATTCTCTGGGACGGAGTTCATCCTGGTTTGTTATTTTTGTCCTTGTTTTGGTTTTGACAGTGTTCTTTGGTGGCATCCTCTAAGAGATGTTATAGACGCCTCCTTGGGAGGAGCAGGGGACAGCTCTCAGATGCCCTCCAGCACCACTCTGTGGCCATGAACAAATGAAATGCTGTCTTTGGCCCTCTCTTCCTAGATTCACATTGGCCAAGAAACTTTTCCACAAGTTTTAGTCTCCCCTGAGTTATCAGGAAGAGAGATTTGGAATCTCTTTGGATGCATGGGGCATTGGGCACAGAAACAATGGAACTACAAACAAAGTCTTAGGCTACAGGGAAATTTTAGTCTATCTTGATGGTCTGAGTTAATTAGCTTAATTCTTCTCCTTGCCTGGAAAGCAAAGGAAAGACTGTTCCCTCTTGTGGAATAAACTAGTGAGATTATCCAAAGACTCAGTCGCAATTCCATAAACATACACTGCCAACATGGTAGCCGCTAGCCTCATGTGAAGATTAAATTTAAATGATGAATAATTAAAATTAAATTTACAATGCAGTTCCTCAGTTATACTAGCCATATTTCAAGCACTCAGGTAGGCTAGTGGTTGCCTATTGGACAACAGAGACATAGAACATGTCTATCCTCACAGAAAATTCGATTGGACAGCATGGCCTAGAGGCTGCTTACATAAGAGGGAGCAAAGAGGATACTCTAAAGAGTATCCCCAAACAACAGAATTGTTGATGTCAGCATCAAGTATCCAGATTCACCAATTAGTATAACCTCATTTCTTCGGAGCATCCAGGACAACTAAAAGCCAGAAGGGCTAGTACAGGCAGTTTTTGAGGGACACCAGGGACCGACTCCTTCCCTTGAACTAGAGGGAGAGTCTCGGGCAGGTGCTATTGTCACAGCTCATCAGCGGTTGGCCTGGGCTGTGATGGAATGGGACCATCAGAATCTTTCACCCCAGCTGTTCCTCACGCAGCTGACACGTTACAAAATGAAGGGAGGAACGTTCTCCTCTGGGAAATGTGTATTTTTTAATAATATAGCCCCATTTCACCAGGTCTAAATAACATAAAATTAAAACTTCCATGTTTTCAATGTTTTATTCCTTTTATTTGCCATTCTCCACATTTTGATGTTTAACTGGTCACTGTATATTCATTGGTATACTTTAATTGAAAATCTACAACCTCTTCCTCTATGCTCCTTTCTAAACAAATTTTTAAAAAAGAACTTCATATAGTTCTTGGTTATTCAGTTCAGTCCCATATTTCCTTCTCTTTCATTGTACCAAGCTTGAACCTGTGAGCCCTCAGAGGCCATTCCTCTCCTATTCCCTGGCCTGCTCTGTACAGCAAGGGAGCTGAGCCCACAGGCTACATTTCCAAGGCTACCTTTCCAAGATTCCCCTGTAGTTGGAAGATCTGCAATCAGCCTCAGGGAGGGTACAGGAGGGAGTCTGGAGACCTGGAGGAAAAGAGAACCTAAGGTATTTCCCCTCCTTGTCCATCTTCAGCATCTCCAGCAAGGGCTCATTTTCTCCCTCCATAGTACCAGCTTAGACCAGCCAGGCTACCATGGCTGCATTTTTCCATAGCATGCCTGGTCCCAGGCTCCAATAACACTAATGCTTCCCTCTGTCACCCTGGTCCAAAAGTGACATTAGCTTGCTACTGTTGCTAATATCAGGATTGGCTCACCACCCTGTTTGACTTCTTGGTAATTCTATTACCTGTGTAACCAAGTCCTGCATTCAACTTCTCTAAATACTCAGAGAGGTTTCTGTGTTCCTGCTAAGGCCTGACCCATCTCTTCAAAATCTATTCACGCTCACATGGGAAAGCTGGCAAGTAGACACCCCAGTTACTACAAGGTGCTTCCATCCTTCACAGGATACACTTCTGTCTATGGAAGCCAAGCTCACAAAATTAAATCCGTCCCCTAAATTGCATGCACATATGGTTGCATGTACTATATCCTATTTTGTTTTTTAACTGTAGTCTTCAAAAGCAAGACTTACAAAAACCTACCCCTAGCAGGCCACCATGTTTAATGATTCCAGCTGTGCTCCACAGAGTCCTGGGGCAGGAGCCACTGTGACAGACTGCTCCAAACCTGCCCTCTTACTTTCTGACTGGTCTTGGCAGAAGAGCGGAGAAGCAGATTTTGCAATGTTACCTGTCAAGAGTTTTCTTTCTGATTTGCACAAGGTAACTTGTGCTGGAGCTGGCCCTCCACCCGTGCATCCATTTTCCTATTCAGATATACATAGTAGTCCAGAGCTAAGGTTATCTAATTGTGTAAACTTGTAATGAGGAACACAAGAGGTCCAGTGATCTTACACTAGGAGGGTCCCTCAGTCCTCTAAGTCCATAGCAATTTTTACCTTCCAGATCACAATGCATTATAATTATGGGTCCATCTGCTATGCCCATAGGTTGTTAGCTCCGCAAGGGCAAAGTCTTTCAGCTCTGTATCTGCAAACTTAACAGAGTACCTTGCATACCACAGTGATCAATGTGTGTTCTCCAAATGAAGACTGAATTCTATTTTACAAAACACTTTCACATGTTATCATCTTTACTGTTCCCAGGAATACTGTGAGGTAGTCTTGGGGCTTCTGTGGTTGAGGAAATCAGGGCAGAGAAGGCAAGGCCACACCCAACTGTTCGTAATACAGGAAGTACTTAAACTTGGGTCTATGTGTTTCTAGACCCATGTTCTATCACACCTATCCAAGGATGACTCCTGGTCTTCCTTTATAGTAACTCTGCACAGGACTTTGAATAAATTAGGGAAAAGCCCCCCACCCTGGGTGGATGAATTATAAAAACTTTTTTCCTCTAAGTTGACCAGGGCAGGTGATTCTGTCTGAAGCATGTCCCCTCACACCCAACCATACATAGGTGGATGTACAACGCAATTTGTATAAGCCATCTAGGAAAATGAAGTTCAAGGATTCTTTTAGATTTTTCCTATAAATCACACAGGGCTTTTTTATTAACCTACTACATATTTATACTGTAAAAATGTTTTTCTTGGCTTTGTTTTTAACCTTTTATAACCTATTTGAACTCATAGCATTATTGAGGAAGCTTCTGATGGCAGTAATATTTCTTCCCATGCCCCAATAAAATAGCGACTTTATGTTAGCTACTTTCTTATCCTTCCTATCACCATGATCTTCAAATGTTTATAGCACTGTGGAAGACAACTTCAAGGAGACTTACAGCCTCCTTCCCCTAAGTCTTCCCTTCCTCTCACTTGAAAAGGTAGATTTCCCTGCTTTGCCTCTGTTGTCTTTTAACAAGTTGATCCAGAGCTGTAACAGAGATGTGAGTACATGGTCTTTTGTCAGCTGTCAATTTTCCATTATTTTTCTTATGATAACTTTAATTCTATTTTTTTTTTTAAGATTTTATTTACTTATTTGACAGACAGAGATCACAAGTAGGCAGAGAGGCAGGCAGAGAAAGAGGAGGAAGCAGGCTCCCCGCGGAGCAGAGAGACCGATGTGGGGCTCGATCCCAGGACCCTGGAATCATGACCTGAGCCGAAGGCAGAGGCTTTAACCCACTGAGCCACCCAGGCGCCCCAAATTGTCCTATTTTCAAACAGAGACTATACCAGACTTAATCACTTAGAAAGCAAACCTTATCCATAAACCACACATTATGCCACACCAGGCCTGCTCTTGTTCCAGGATCATTTAGCAGATGTCAGAAAATGTCTTTCCAGACTCTTGAAAATGATGGTGGCTCTCTTGATAAAACAAAAACCAAAAAAAAAAAAAAAAAAACTCTGAAAAATTTTTTGTAACTTTCTTTGGTCTTCCCCTGAACTTCAAAAAAGAACCACATAATTCCCTGGTTGTTTTTTTTTTCCTCTCCCTTACAATATCAATTGGGGTTCCTTTCCTTACATCTTTTTAGGGAACTGTTAGAGACACTTCTGGGATTTATAAAATAATTTCCTTCACATTAATGCAAAAATTCTGTTACTACCCAACTCAACAGAAACAAAAGTTATGACTCTAATTTTTCTCTCTTCTCTCTCTAATCTTTACCTCATGTTCCTTTTATCTTACCTTTTCAATTTCTAAACCTCAAAATCAATCTTTTTCCTCTACTTCTCCATACTACCCTGTAACCCTTGCACAAAACAGGAATTCAGTAATTTCAAACAGGTTCATGAGCACACACAGCTCTCTCTTCTGTCTACCTTGTCAGTGACATTTGGTGAACAATGCTCTCCCCTTCCCAGTTTAGAATGGTCTTTAAATATTATACATTACTAACACCTTTTCCACTAAATGATATAACCTGGACATTGATCTGGTAAGATTCATTTTTTTCCAGTTTGAGATATAGTTGATACATATCACTGTATGAGTTTCAGCTGTACAGCATAAAAGTTTGACATATATATACACATATATATGTGTATATATATATTGTAAAATTATTACAAGTTAACATCCAACATCTCATACAGATACGATAAAAAGAAATGAGAGGAAAAAAAGGGGGAAAAAATTTCTTCTCGCAGTAAGAACTCCTAGGACTTACTCCCTCTATATATACATATCACACAGCAGTGATAACACAGCAGTGGATCATGCTATCCATTCCATCCCTAGTACTTACGTGAAATTTGTGTTTGTTTTTTTTAATCACTGTGGTCATCAACAGATGAATGGGTAAAGAAAGAGAAGATAGTAGTTGGGGACCAATTAGGAGTAATTGCACTTGTCCACAGAAAATATCATCAGGGCCGATCAGGGCAGGGACTGAAGCAACATAGAGAACATGGAGTCGAGAGACCCTTCAAGGCAGAGCTGACCAGACTCTGTCTGGGATGTGGAGGTTGTGGGAAGACACAAAGAATGACTTGTGAGTAGGTCTTCAGTAGCTGGGCAATATTGTCCTTTATGAGGAAAGACTACAGGAAGAAGGACAACTTTTGCAGGTTTGGTTTTTTTTTTTTTAAGATTTTATTTATTTATTTGTGAGAGAGGAGCTGAGAGAGAGAGAAAGAAGCAGGCTCCCCACTGAGCAATGAGCCCAATGTGGGACTTGATCCCAGGACCCTGAGATCATGACCTGAGCTGAAGGCAGATGCTTAACCCACTGAGCCACCAAGGTGCCTCAGAAGGGCAAGTTTTGATGAAAACATTGTTCATTCAGGTTGGGTAAATATTCTTCATCTGAAAAACAATGTTTTGCTTCTGTTTCCATTCGATTCGAAATTGACAGGTAGTACTTTTTAGATACAGTGAGTATGAAGGAAATGAATTTATGCTTAGCAGTTAATTTTCTGTGTTTGCTTTTGATATCCACAGAGACACCCAAAAGGAGATGACTGATAAACAGAAGTGCAAGTCTGGAACTCTTAAGAAAGATTCTGGGCTATAAAGATATTTTTTGAAAATATTTTATTTATACAAAACATTTTTTTAAATTACATGTTTTTTAGTCATTTTTTTAGCTATTATCCTCCAACTCTAAATCCAACTCTGTACCGTCTTTTGTGATGCTGGGACAAAGATTCTGCAAAATACATTTCCCAGACTCCTTTGCCAGCTGGCTTCCTTTAAGTCTTGCACTGGAGAGAAAATGAAAGGCAGATCAAGCAAACAACTTTCTCCTTCCCTTTGGTCAGTGTTCCTGTCACGGCACTTAGTCCCAGCTGCAACACCCAGTTCCCACTGGAAGTACTGCTGGCACCCAAAACCAACCTCTCTCAAGCCATTAGTGTTACTAGCTGCAACCTGGTCATACCACTCCTCAGAGGCCTGAGCCCCAGGGTTGCAGGTCCTACTCTGAAAGTTCTAGCTTTCAACAATCCCAACCTCGTCCTTGTCTTTTCCCCAAGACCAGGATTGGTAGCAGCTTCTTTGGTAATTATCTCCATGTTAGTCCAGTGCCCCCTTTTGTTTTTTCTATCCTCCAACACCTGTGGAAACAATTCCCTATATTAAATTCTCTCTGTTGAAATCTTTAGTATGGTCTCTATTAGCTGACTGGACAGTGACTAACCTACTTGGGGTATATTAAAATGATAATAAACTTTCCTCCTTTCCAGGAGCTCACAAACCAGTGAGGAGATGAAAACAACCAATAAAGGTAGTGATTTCTTTTCAAGATGGGGGACAGCCCATCTTTTTTTCTTCTTCATCCCAAAGTTAGGAGGTAAAAAGACTTTTAAGTGATGAAGTAAAGCCGAGAAAACCACAGCCTAGAATACACACAGAAAGGGCTGTGGATACGGATCGAGATAGTCCACCCAGCAGAGCCCCAGAAGAGATAGAAACCAGACACACTGATTACCCTGGAGGGCAAAACTGAGGGACCAGGCTAAATTAAACGTGCATATAGATGGGCTTCCTCTCCATGCTCAGCAGCCAGTCAAACCCCAGCCTCCACCTCTAGGAATATAAATATGATGTGTCTCCAATGAAATAAGACTAATCACCTGAGATAAACCAGAATAACCAGTGGCAATATTGTTGTCCCACAAGTTCTTCCAGAACTTAGTGATCCCAGTTTAACAACATGGTTCCTAAGATGAAGCCTGTTGGTAAAGAGGCCTCACTCACATCACTGAAATTAAACTTTTTATTGCATAAGTCTTCATTTAAAAAAAATAGAAAATAGTCACATGTTCAGAATCAAAAATCAAATAATACATAAAAAGAATATAGTTTAAATACTCCCACTTTTCCCCACCCACCTCGGTCTTAGCCACTGCTACTCCAAAGATAACCTGTCTGATTAATTTCTTGGATATCCTTCTAGAGTCTTGACCTAAACACAAGAAAATATATTTGTATATTCCATTTCTCATTAAAATTAATATACAATACATACTAGTTATTTTTTCGAATTTGTTGGCATAGAGTTGTTCATAATATGTTCTTATGATTGTTTGTATTTCTTTGGTGTTGGTTGTGATCTCTCCTCTTTCGTTCATGATTTTATTTATTTGGGTCCTTTCTCTTTTCTTTTGGATAAGTCTGGCCAGGGGTTTATCAATCTTATTAATTCTTTCAAAGAACCAGCTCCTAGTTTCATTGATTTGTTCTATTGTTTTTTTGGTTTCTATTTCATTGATTTCTGCTTTGATCTTTATTATTTCTCTTCTCCTGCTGGGTTTAGGCTTTCTTTGTTGCTCTCTCTCGAGTTCCTTAAGGTGTAGGGTTAGGTTGTGTATTTGAGACCTTTCCTGTTTCTTGAGATAGGCTTGTATCGCTATATATTTTCCTCTCAGGACTGCCTTTGCTGTGTCCCACAGATTTTGGACCGTTGTGTTTTCATTATCATTTGTTTCCATGGTTTTTTTCAATTCTTCTTTAATTTCCTGGTTGACCCATTCATTCTTTAGAAGGATGCTGTTGAGTCTCCATGTATTTGTGCTCTTTCCACATTTCCTCTTGTGATTGAGTTCTAGCTTCAGAGCATTGTGGTCTGAAAATATGCAGGGAATGATTCCAATCTTTTGATACCTGTTGAGACCTGATTTATGACCCAGGATGTGATCTATTCTGGAGAATGTTCCATGGGCACTAGAGAAGAACGTGTATTCTGTTGCTTTGGGGTAGAATGTTCTGAATATATCTGTGATGTCCATCTCGTCCAGTGTGTCATTTAAGACCTTTATTTCCTTGTTGATCTTTTGCTTGGATGATCTGTCCATTTCAGTGAGGGGTGTATTAAAGTCTCCAACTATTATTGTATTCTTGTCAATGTGTTTCTTTGATTTTGTTATTAATTGGTTTATATAGTTGGCTGCTCCCATGTTAGGGGCATAGATATTTAAAATTGTTAGATCTTCTTGTTGCACAGACCCTTTGAGTATGATGAAGTGTCCTTCCTCATCTCTTATTATAGTCTTTGGCTTAAAATCTAATTGATCTGATATAAGGATTGCCACCCCAGCTTTCTTCTGATATCCATTAGCATGGTAAATTGTTTTCCACCCCCTCACTTTCAATCTGGAGGTGTCTTCAGGTCTAAGATGAGTTTCTTGTAGGCAGCATATGGATGGGTTTTGTTTTTTTATCCATTCTGAAACCCTGTGTCTTTTGATTGGGGCATTTAGCCCATTTACATTCAGGGTAACTATTGAGAGATATGAGTTTAGTGCCATTGTATTGCCTGTATGGTGATTGTTACTGTATAATGTCTCTGTTCCTTTCTGGTAATACTTTTAGGGTCTCTCTTTGCTTAGAGGACCCCTTTCAATATTTCCTGTAGAGCTGGTTTGGTGTTTACAAACTCTTTCAGTTTTTGTTTGTCCTGGAAGCTTTTAATCTCTCCTTCTATTTTCAATGATAACCTAGCTGGATAAAGTATTCTTGGCTGCATGTTTTTCTCATTTAGTGCTCTGAATATATCATGCCAGTTCTTTCTGGCCTGCCAGGTCTCTGTGGATAAGTCTCCTGCCAATCTAATATTTTTACCATTGTACGTTACAGACTTCTTGTCCCGTGCTGCTTTCAGGATTTTCTCTTTGTCGCTAAGACTTGTAAATTTTACTATTAGATGGCGGGGTGTGGGTCGATTCCTATTGATTTTGAGAGGTGCTCTCTGGGCCTCCTGGATTTTGATGCTTGTTCCCCTTGCTATATTAGGGAAATTCTCTACAATAATCCTCTCCAGTATACCTTCTGCTCCTATTTCTCTTTCTTCTTCTTCTGGAATCCCAATTATTCTAATGTTGTTTCGTCTTATGGCATCACTTATCTCTCGAATTCTCCCCTCGTGGTCCAGTAGTTGATTGTCTCTCTTTTGGTCTGCTTCATTATTCCCTGCCATTTGGTCTTCTATATCACTAATTCTGTCTTCTGCCTCATTTATCCTAGCAGTAAGAGCCTCCATTTTTGATTGCACCTCATTAATAGCTTTTTTTATTTCAACTTGATTAGACTTTATTTCTTTTATTTCTCCAGAAAGGGTTTTTATTTCTCCTGACAGGGTTTCTCTAATATCTTCCATGCCTTTTTCGAGCCCGGCTAGAACCTTGAGAATCGTCATCCTGAATTCCAGATCTGACATATTACCAATGTCTGTATTGATTAGGTCCCTAGCCTTCAGTCCTGTCTCCTGCTCTTCTTTTTGTGGTGAGTTTTTCAGCCTTGTCATTTTGTCCAGATAAGAATCCGCTGTTCTCCTTGTTAAGTGAACTTGGTCTTGGCTGTATTTCTTTGATCTTCTGGGGGAGGGGCCTGTTGTAGTGATTCTCAGGTGTCTTTGCCCCAGGCGGAGTTGCACCGCCCTTACGAGGGGCCGGGCTAAGTACTCCTCTCAGGTTTGCTTTCAGGAGCTTTTGTTCCCTGAACGCGCTTTCTGTAGAGTTCTGGAGGACGGGAATGACAATGGCGGCCTCCCAATCTCCGGTTCAGAGGAGCCGAGAGCTAGGGGCCCCAGTCTTCAGTGCGCCTTCAGAGAAAAGCGTTTAATCCCTCCAGTCTCCCTAGCCCACGTTTGCGCCGGAGAGTGCGCACGCGCGTCCGCCCGCAGACACCGCGAGTTCGCAGACACCGCAGGCCCGCAGACCCCGCGGGCCGCCGACAGCGTGGGCCCACCGACACTGTGCGCACCCGCAGACCGTGCTCAGAGAAAATCGTGCCTAAGCAGTCCCGTCTCACTGGCTTCTGGGAGCGCTCCGAGCTCACCCAGCCTGTGACCAAGCGTCTCTGTCTCTGGCAGAGTCCCCCCTGGAGTCTCCGGACCCCATAGATCCCTGAGCTCTCCCGGGTCGGAGTCTCCCCGGATCTTGTGGGGACCCCTCGCACAGAGCACCGGCCAGTGCCACAGAGCACCGGTCCGTGTCACAGACCACTAGGAAATCTCGGCTCTGTCTCCGCAGCCGACTTCCCCGCTCTAATACCTCTGAGCTCTGCGACACTCAGACACCCCCGATCCTTCTGTGACCCCGTGGGACCTGAGTCCACGTTGTCCCCTTGAGGTCTTCACCCCAGTTTAGCCTCTGGAGTGATGTCCCTCCGTGGAGCCGACTTTTAAAAGTTCTGATTTTGTGCTCCGCCGCTTGCCGGGAGCCGGCCCCTCCCCCTGGGGTCTATCTTCCTGTCGTGTTGGATTCACTTCTCCGCTGGTCCTACCTTTCAGAAAGTGGTCGATTTTCTGTTCCTAGAATTGTTGTTTTTCTTCTCTTCGATCTCCTGTTGGATTTGTAGGTGTTCGGAATGGTTTGATAGGCTATCTAGCTGATCTCCTGCTGGCTGATGTCGTCTCAGCCTCCTACTTCTCCGCCATCTTGACTCCTCCCTAGTTATTTTTTCAATATTAACTATTCCAATAAGTATGTAGTGGTATTTCATTCTGGAATTAAGTTCACTTCTCTCATGTCTAGTGATGTGGAGCATCCTGCTTTTGGCCATTTTTTCAGTCTCTTACGGCTGCTGTTGTGCATTACCACAAACTTGGTAACAAAACAAGAGAATTTTGTTCTCTTTTGGTTCTGGAGGCCAGAAGTCCAAAATCAGTAATAACTGAGCCAAAACTCAGGTTCAGCAGAGCGGTGCTCCCTTGGGAAGCTCTGGCAGAAAATCCTTTCTTTGCCTTATCCAGCTTCTAAAGCTGCATTCCTAACATTCCTCGGCTCCTGGCCTTCCCCCATCTTCAAAGCATGTGGGCAGTGTCTCCTGACTGTTTCCTTCTGCTTCGAACGAATAAAGCAGAATTTCACACCATTTTATGACATACCCTTATAAGTCACATTGTACCACTTCCACAATATTCTGATCAAGGCCGTCAAAATGGCCCTCCCCAAAGAAGACATACAGGTGACCAGCAGGTACATGAAAAAGTGCTCATCATCACCAGTCATCAGGGAGATGCCAACTCACACCTGTTAATATGACTATGATAAAGACAAGAATAACAAGTCCTCAAGGATATTTTTAAAAATTCAAATTTTAAAAAATGTTTTAGAAATCACTCCACATCTGGTAATTATTTGAAATATTTATGGACATTTTTAGGGTCATGGAAAAGGATATCACAAAAAAATCAATTGTTGCACTGAAGTTTTCCTAAATATCGTTTTTTTAAAGATGTATCAAACTATTGCATGAATTTGATTTTTAAAGTTCAAACACTACAGGCTTGTGGTAAAAAGCAACTGCCTCACCCCACCTGCTTTCCATTCCCAGTCCATTTTTGAGGGCCAAACTCTCTTCATTCTTTTCAACTAATTATGTATTTAGTTCTTCTGGTGGATTTTACTTGAAAATCCTCCAACTGAAATGTCTGTCCTCCTTCCAAGTCTCCTCTCTCTGTCTTCTCAGTTTTACCTGCTCCTCTTCCCCCAAGAGGAACCAGTGCAGAGACTCGTCTAGGTCTCAGCCCCAGGGGCTCAGCGGCAGCTCCTAAGCAAGCTTACCAAAGCTACCCCTCTCCAAAGGTTTGAATGTCTCCACAAGGAATCTGTTACCTGCTGCTCATAAAGGAAATTTTCTCCTTATTTTACACTAGTTAGTAAAATATATAGTATAATCAATCATGGAACTACATTCAATGCTCAGGAAAAAACTCCAAGAAGAATGGTTAACTCTAAGGAAATCAAGAAAACACTTTCCTGAAGGTAAAAATAGTTTGGTAAGTGGGGAGGGCTCTTCAGATAAATGGGAAGGACTGGCAATGGTAAAAATCACAGTGTCTTAGGGGAACCTGTATTTTTGCAGTATAAAGTTCAAGAGGAAAAAATGTGAGAAATGAGCCTTAAAAAGTTAATAAGAGTCAGATGGTTCTTATATGTGAGGCTAAGGAGCTGGCCTTGAGCCCACAGTCCAGGAGTTGAAAATTTAGATGTCTATAAATGCCAAACAGATCGTGTAAATGAGCAAAATGAAATCATGTAAATGAGAAAAAAGACAGGAAGTGTACAATCCTGTGGGAAACTGTGCCCTTCCCAATGGCTCAGTTTAATTATTTTTACTCAAAATATGAGGTCAGTGTTGCCAGAGCTTCCAGTGTTTTAATAATAGCAGAATATCCAAATTTTTCTGTCAAATTCTCCGATTTTTAACTGTTGGCAGCTAGTACTTTTTTTTTTTCAGGCTCATAGTTTGTGGTCAAGAAATACTATATATATACATATATATGTATATATACTTGAAAGCCGGTTTCAGCCAACAGACCACAAGTGTCTACCTCTTTTAGAAGCAAGAGAAAACCACCATTGTAAAACTTGAAGACAGGGTAGAGCCATGGGTTTAAAGAGGACCCTGGTGGCAGAATCCAGAATGGACTGATTGGGAGAGTGAGAAGTTGGAACAACATAGAGATAAGTTTGAAGGCCCTTGTAATCGATCACTGATAGATGTGCTGAGATTTAAGGCATCATGTTTACCTAATCACTCTTATTGTTCAATGCAAGCAGGGGAACAGTCCTGAGCGTTTCCGTGAGAATTAAACCTCAAACGGTCACTGAGAACTTTATTTCTGTAAATCTTGGGTGTTACGCTTTCAGAGTCAGAATGGATTTATCTCTTCATTATGTTCCAGGATTTCTTTTTTTTTTTGGTTCCCCTCCTAAAAGTACTTGCCAATAGTAATAAAAGAAAGGATTGTACATCTGGCTTTAGAAAGACAGCTGGTTGAACCTCTACCCTCTGCTTCTGTATTATATCAATCGCAGAAGCAAACAGAAATATTTTCTGCAAACAGTTCCCATGTGCCCACATCTCTGAATGTAAAATAAACAGTGGAGGCCATGAAAACAGAGTATTTTAAACAGAGCATTCCAGCTGGGAAAACTGTCTAAACATCATCTTTATTTTTATAGACATATGAAGATGTCCTTTATATATTAAATTAACTTTTAAAAAGGAGAAAATGGGGGAGAGAGGGGTAGAGGAAAAGGAGAGAAAGAGGTTATTCATCTGATTTTCTGTGACATTTAATATTTCCATTTCTTTATGCTTCGATGTCGATATGTATTTCCAGCACAAATTATTATATCTAGGCAAAGACAGAAAATTTTTAGCTACTTTCAGTATATTTTTAAGATTTTTTAAAAAATCAAATCTGTGGATGGGGCGCCTGGGTGGCTCAGTGGGTTAAAGCCTCTGCCCTCAGCTCAGGTCATAATCCCAGGGTTCTGGGATCGAGCCCCACGTCGGGCTCTCTGCTCAGCAGGGAGCCTGTTTCCCTTCCTCTCTCTCTCTGCCTGCCTCTCTGCCTACTTGTGATCTCTGTCAAATAAATAAAAATCTTAAAAAAAAAAAATCAAATCTGTTGAAGACAGATCAAATGCTATCTTTGTCTCATGTTTTAACCAATTTATTTAATTAGTGAGAACCAATTCCCTAATTCTGCAGACAGACCGGTTCAGGTGCTGGCCAAGCTTTAGCTCCATCCAACTCATAACGTCCCATGTTATGAGTGCACAGAGTATGCTCCAGCATCAAGTCCATCCCACTTGTCCCCAGAATGAAAAGGAAAGGAGATACTCATCGGTATCACACTGCAAGACAGGCAGGTTTTAAAGATAGTCTAGGCTTTAATGACATTATCAACCACTTGCACCCTAAGCAGCACATGAAGAAGTCAAGACTTCACATGCAGAAATGGAGCTCTGGCCTGCTTTCCCACCAAGTCCTGGGTTCTGGGCTCTGTTCCCACACATTTCTAAGCTGTTTTATGTTTCATAAAGATATGCATTGATAGGACCCCGGCATCAGAGACCCTACTCTTGTTGCTATAAAATTCCCTTTCTCCATGGAGATAAAAATCAACAGTCCCACCCACTTGTTCCTGCTTCTATCCGTGGAGTTTCAGCTTAACAAGAGTACAGTTCCCATCTCTGAGATCAGAATAGAGAGAAAGTGAAATTCCTGTGAATCTTTCTGGAGCTGTGACAAAGGGAGATGTGTTCCAGATATCCTGAGTTGAAAACTGGAATGCATTTTCTCATAGAAACAATCATCATCTTCCCAGGCCAGTTCATAAAATCCTACTTAATCTATTATGTTCTCAGAATATTCCAGAAATTTCTATGTAAACCCTCTGCTCTCTTCCCATTCTTGCCCAGCTTATTTTTCAACTGAGTAGCATGAATATAACCCTGCTTTGCCAAATTCTCCAAGCTTTTCCACTCAAAGTTACAAAGTTCCATTTATGCAACCCACCATATATTAAAAACCTACGTAGGCTCAGCTGATGAGTTTCGCAGTTCGCATCCTGCCTGCCTCACCTCAGACCAGTGACAGAGTGTAGCTATGTTCCACAGTTAATTCACTTCCTTCTATCCTTCAGCTGCCATGGAAAATGCAGGAAAGTTGGAGGCCTATTATTTTAGATGGTAGCCTGCCAGAGACAGGCTCATTTATACATGTAAATTTTATATGTGATATCAACTTTTTAATGAGAAAAAGAATAGATTACTGGATGGAGATGAGAAAATCATTCACTGTATGGCCAAAAACCAAATCATTTTTCTGACTCTTAAGATTCCTCTCCCTCATGTCACTGGAGAGAAGAGGGAAAAATAGGGAGAGAGGTGCACTGCAGCTTTGAAATGTACAGACTGGACAATTTCAACAAAGCTTATCAAAGTCTCTGAACCCAGCAGGGGTGCCCTTCTGGCCTTTAACCCACACCTGGCACATAAGAACAGGGATAAATGATCTACAAGGATCAGCTTGGTTCCTATTAGCTTCCTCAATTCAGGCACCAGTGAAACTCATCAGGCTCCTCAAGCTGAGCCCCCAGGTGAGAACCTCTTATCCTCCAACTCTGATCTCCTAAAGTAAGACCCCCACCCCTCCCAGCCCAGGTGTCCTCCACTGGTCTCCTCAGGGACACAAATGAGGCCATCTCCGGATTCCTCAAGTTTTTTGTTAATTGTACAACTACAGTATAAATTCTGTGTCCAGCTTCTCTCAGGTCCTCTCTTTTTGACTCTCAAGACTTCATTTGGAGGAAGAAAAAAAATGTTAGGGGCACCTAGGTGGCTCAGACAGCTATACGTCTAATATATGTTATATATATCCTTCCTGTGTTCTAGCAGTAAGATCCCTCTTGAGGAAGTTTCCCAAGAGTGATTCCAGCTCTCGTGCTCCCGGCAGCATCACAGATGTGTCCCCTCGCTTCAACAGTGGACAACAGAGATTCGGCGTCACGCCTTCTTGCAGCCTCTGACCACCACCCTCCGACCTCGTTTCCAGTCCCAACCTCCAGGCCCACCTTCTCTGCCATCCTCTGCCCCCAGGGCCGACCATTAGCTCCTCACGGCCAATCCACCATGGGCTGCCCACTTTGTCCGAGTTACTCCACTGGAGGAGGCCACCGTCCAGAGGCACCTGCAGCCACCCCCCCCCCCCGACTTACCTTTCTCGGGGACGCCAGGGGCACAGAGACCGTGAGGCTCCGGATGGCGCAGGCCGCTTCTGCGAATTAGCAGACACGTTCGAGGGCGCCAGCTTCTCTAGAAGATGCCAAACCAGCGCAGCGTGGGCCACAGCCTCTCCCAGCAAGTAGCGAAGGGACCCCAAGTCGAGTGGGGTAAAGCCCTGAGCTCCACGGAACTTGCCAGCGTCCTGGCGATGTCCCCCAGGCCGGCCTTCCTGTTCCGCCGCAGGGCTTCTGTCTGCGCAGTCGCGTATCTTGCCACTTTCCGGAGAACCACTTCCTGGGAGAGGAGGAGAGAGTCATCAAGAAGGTGGCGACCACCTGCCTCCCCTCCGCAGGCCACCACCAGGCCCCGGCTGGGTGGCTATGGCTTCCTCTTGGAAAGCCTCCGGAGCCCAGCGGCCTCTGAAGGGCTCCGTGGGCATTGATTGCTCTGGTGCCAGGGCTTGAGGCTGAGCCCCTCCCTATATGCAGCCACTAGGTAGCACTTTTTATTTTTTTAATGTATGATGTATTATTGTTTCAGGGGTACAGGTCTGTGATTCATCAGGTTTACACACTTCACAGCACTCACCATAGCACACAACCTCCCCAATGTCCATCACCGAGCCACCCCGTCCTTCCCACCCCTCTCCCCTCCAGAAACCCCGTTTGTTTCCTAAGAGTCTCTTATTGTCTCCCTCTCTGGTTTCCTCTTGTTTCATCTTAACCTCCCTTCCCCTATGATCCTCTGTCTTATTTCTCAAGTTACTCCTATCAGGGAAATCATACAATAATTGTCTTTCTCTGATTGACTTATTTTGCTTAGCATAATACCCTCCAATTCCATCCATGTTGTTGCAAATGGTAAGATGTCTTTGGGTTTTTGATGGCTACATAATATTCCACTATATATATTATCCACATCTTCTTTATTCATTCACCTGTTGATGGACATCTGGGCTCTTTCCATAGTTTGGCTATTGTGGACATTGCTGCTATAAACATTCGGGTGCACATGCCCCTTCGGATCACTACATTTGTAATGCGATTGCTGGATCATAGGGTGGCTCTATTTTCAACTTTCTGAGGAACCTCCATGCTGTTTTCCAGAGTGGCTGCACCAGATTGCATTCCCGCCAACGGTGTAGTAGGGTTCCCCTTTCTCCTCATCCTCGCCAACATCTATCGTCTCCTGATTTGTTAGTTTTAGGACCAGGCAGCATTCTAACCATCCTGGAGCCCTCTCCCAAGCAATGCAGAAATAAAGTTTTTAGAAGAAAAATTTTTAAAAGGCTTACAAGCTATTTGCATCAAGAAATTTCTCTCACATACTAACTATATAATCCAAAATACAATGATTCCAGCAAGTGTAGTGACCCTATGACCACATTTAGACTGTAAGCTACAGTCAGAGAAGGTACCAGACTTAGAATCAATCCACCTAGATCTTAAAATCCCTCACAACCTCAGGTTGTGAGGTCAGCCTCACAAAAAACCAGAGAGGCCTTAGTCACCCCAGAATTGGAAGGATCCTTGGAACTGAACTTATTTCCTGATAGAGATTCCACTCACACCCTCCACCCACAGGATACAGGAGAAGACATTATTCTAGAACTCTATGGCATTATACTGAAATGCCCGAAGCCAAAAGGCCAGCTGATTTTCTTCTTAATAAAGAAAGCCAAAGGAACATTCTCTATTGTCCATTAAACTGGACATCAAACTGCTCTAGGAGTCTCTAAATGTTCATGATTCTACTAATATTTTACTGGTAAAACTAGCACATAATTCCCATGATTAACAACCAATAAATAATGAATTATTCTTCAGAAGTTGATTCAAGGTCTTCCTGCCAGTTCCTGAACAAACAAGAAAATAAGATCAAGTATTTGCAACATTAGTGACATGTGAAAGGGAATGTGAGGATAGGCTTAACATAAGATTCATAACTATATGCAGCTCTCTAAGACTTGACAGGATTTACAAAGCTCTACGACTATTCAACACAGGTAGTTCAGCTGAGACTTTAGAAGGCCTTGTTCTGTAGGCAAGATAAAAGGCGCAGTAAATTGCTAAATGACCTCAAATGTTTTTCCTCCAACCAAAAGGTAGAGTCTATTATCTTCCCTCTTGAATCTGGGTGGGTTATATGATTTGCTTTGGCCAATGTGATGCAAACACCAGCTTAAAAACTATTTGCACTTTGGAGTTTATCTGCTGCTCTTAGAACTCTGCTACCATGAGAACAAACCTGGACTATTCTGCCGGAGGATAAAAGCCATGTGACCCAGTCACCTCAGCTAGATAGCCAACTCTCCAAGGGACTGGAGACACATGAGAGAACCTAGCCAAGATCAGCCCTTTGTTAAACCTCAGAAATATTAAGTTGTTGCCTCATAGCTCCTCTCAGAAAGATCACAAGATTACTAAGAGTCTTTTTTTTTTTTAAGATTTTATTTGTTTGACAGACAGAGATCACAAGTAGGCAGAGAGGCAGGCAGGATGGGGGAGGGGGAAGCACCCTGCTGAGCAGAGAACCCGACACGGGGCTCCAGCCCAGGACCCTGAGATCATGACCTGAGCCGAAGGCAGAGGTTTAGTCCACTAAGCCACCCAGGCGCCCCAGATTACTAAGAATCTTAAAAGCATTCCTCTCACAGCACCCTGTGTTCCAGCACAAGTTAGAGGGCTTTGGCAAGTGTGGCTTTTATCCAAAGGAGCATATCCTCACTTGGTAACACAAGTTGTGAAGATACACAAGGAAGTGTACGAAGCCTACAAAGTCCTTGAAAGCTTGGGCTAAATGGGTCAAAAACAGCTCAAAATAAGAAGAGGCTTCTGAGCAGAAATCAAGCTGAGTGTGCTCCTCAGATGCAAGCTTACGCCCTTTCTTGTGGGAAAAAAGTGTGACTTAGAGGGTTGACCCAAAACTCAGAAGGCAGAACCAAAAGCCACAGAACACGACTTTCCAGGAGCAGAAATGAATCTTAATTAGAGAGTATTTCCTGTTCCGGAGTCTGCAGAAATGGTAACATGTGCTCAGCTTGGTTCCAAAATTGCTACCTGCCTCCTTTCTCCCCCTTTTTCAACAGGGTTGTCTCCATGGTTATCCTATCTCTCTGTCATTATTACACACTGGACACATGAGTGTCTGGCAACTTGGTTTTTTGTTTTTGTTTTTGGGGTTTTTTTTTTAACATGGCTTTCCTTCTAAGGAACTATACGAAGGAAAACCAGCCACACATTGCCTTAGCTCAGGCTGCAAAACACTATAAACTAGGTGGCCTAACAACAACAGAAATTTATTTCTTACAGTTTCAGAGGCTAGAAGCCCATGATTGGGATGCCAGCACGATCAGATCCTGGTGAGAGCCCTCTTCTGGGTTTCAGATGCCTGCCTTCTCACTGCAAGCTAGTGCCCTGACCTCCTCTTACGGAAGCACTAATCCAATTCATGTGGGCTCCACTCTCATGACTTAATTACCTCCCAAATGCCCCACCTCAAAATCCCATCCCAGAAATTCGGAGGACACACATTCAGTCCATAGCATATTTTAACCTAATCAAATAAACACTAAAATCTGAGCCAACGCTGTATTAAGATGAAACATTTGAGGGATGCCTGACTCTCTCAGATCAAGACCTGATCAGTGGGCGCCTGGGTGGCTCAGTGGGTTACGCCTCTGCCCTAGGCTCAGGTCATGATCTCAGGGTCCTGGGATTGAGCCCTGCATTGGGCTCTCTGCTCAGTGGGGAGCCTGCTTCCCCCCCTCTCTCTGCCTGCCTCTCTGCCTACTTGTGATCTCTCTCTGTCAAATAAATAAATAAATAAATAAGACCTGATCAGGGCACTCCAGGGGAGAAAATATAGGCCACACAGGAAGTTCATCAAGAGATCATTCTAAAACCAATCTCTCCTGCCTTCCTAATCTGATGAGGCCTTCCCACAGAATGGATGATCAGACCTATGTTCTCCCAATCACAGTTACATTTCAGAATTACTCTTGAACATGATATAAAATCCTGTTTTGTTCTTTTGAAAAAGAGCAGAGGCAGTAATTTCTTAGATGTTAATATAGAGTTTCTGAGAAGACATCTCTATGACTATGTGGTATGTATGAGGCAATTTTTGATTAAGTGACTCAGACAAATGATTGAGAGAATGTCTTTCTTCATATAAAACTTCACAAGAGAAAGGGCTGGTGGAGGAAAAAGAAATGTTCATGTTAAAAAATTCTATAAAGAACAGGAAGAATCTGGTTGTTGTTCAGAGTTATTTTTCAGGTGGAAAGAGGTCTGGAGACCATATGTTTTTTCAAGGTGAGGAGAATGCTCATGGAAAGTGAAGCCTTAACACAGCTACACTCTGAATGGCAATCCAAACTAAAGCTACCCCACCTGGAGGGATCTAGGAAACCATCCCTTTGCCCCTGGAAGGACCCTGAAAGAGGCACTCACTCCTTTTCTCAAAGATTTTTGGTGATTAATTCTCAAGCAAATGGGCAAACATGCCATCATCTGCTCATCTCAATTTCTGTGACAACTATCTTATTCTTTGGAAGCATAAACCAGTCTTTTAAACTGAATTGTCTTTTTAAATGAATTATGTATTGGGGCACCTGGGTGGTTCAGTTGCTTAAACATCCAACTCTTGATCTCAGCTCAGGTCTTGATCAGGTCTTGATCTTGGGGTCGTGAGTTCAAGCCCTGTGTTGGGCTCCATGTTGGGTGTGGAGCCTATTTAAATACATACATACATACATACATACATACATACCTGAATCTTAGAAGGAAAAACGTTTGACAACAAAAATTTGATTTCATTTTACATGAACAAATGGGAAATAAAAGAAAAAAAAGTGAGCTTTTCACTATCATACCATTACAAGTTCTTTTTTTTTTTAAGATTTATTTATTTATCTGAGAGAGAGAGAGACCAGTGGAAGGGGGACAGAGGAAGAGGGAGAGAGAGTCTGAAACCATCTCCGCATTGAGCACAGGGCATGCTGTCAGGCTCCATCTTACCATCCTGAGATTACAACCTCGGCCACAGCAAAGAGTCAGTCACTCAGCTGACTGTGCCACCCAGGTGCCCCCATTGCAAGTTCTTAACCTTAACGAAATTCAGTATCTCAGTTTAAATATCACTGTGTCATATTACACAAATATTAAATTTATTTACTCAGCATTGCCTGCCAAAGTATCAAAATTTAGAGAAAAATATAAATGTTTAAAAGGATGATACAGCTATCTTTTGATAATTATGTTACCATTATTCACACCACAGTAAAAAGACTATGAGCTTTGAACAAACCACATATTTTGCCTTGACCTCTTGCCTTGGAAAAGAAGTAAATATTTGATATCAATTGCTAATTAAGCCAAAATTAAGACTCAGTTCACCTCTTTATCTTTTTTTTAAGATTTTATTTATTTATTAGTTAGAGAGAGAGAGAGAGAGCACAGGCAGACAGAGCGGTAGGCAGAGGCAGAGGGAGAAGCAGGCTCCCTACTAAGCAAGGAGCCCGATGTGGGACTCGATCCCAGGATGCTGGGATCATGACCTGAGCCGAAGGCAGCTGCTTAACCAACTGAGCCAGCCAGGCGTCCCTTAATAAATTTTTTTAATGACAGTTTTAATTGTTAAAATTTCTCCGAGGGTGCCTGGGTGACTCAGTTGGTTAAGTGGCTGCCTTCGGCTCAGGTCATGATCCCAGGGTCCTGGGATAGAGCCCCACATTGGGCTCCCTGCTCATCAGAGAGCCTGCTTCTCCCTCTTCCTCTGCCTGCCACTCTACATACTTTTATGCTCTCTCTCTGTCAAATAAATAAAACATTTTTTTAAAATAATAAATAAAATTTATTCTAAAAAATTGTACTGATAACCAATTTATGTAAGCCCTACTGATTACATTTCTATGACTGACCCTATTGAAATGTATTGTTTTTATATAAACTTAATCTTTATTGATAAAAAATTCTTTAAATTTTTTTTTTTACTTAAAATTCATTTGCTACATACATACAAGTCTTTTGTTCTTTGTACATAAAACATATACAGGGGTACCTGGCTGGTTCAGTCAGTGGAGCATGTGACTGTTGATTTCAGGGTTGTAAGTTTTGAGCTTTCCATTGGGTGTAGAGATTACTTAAAAATAAAATCTTTAAAATGACAAACATACATACACACAGTCTTCAGAACTATTATTTCTAATGATTACAAAATAGCCCATTAAGTTATCAGATTGTAAATTACTTAATTTCTTCTTTAAAGAAGATTTTTTTAATTTTTTAAAATAAAATCTTTAAATAAATAAATAATTTTTTAATTTTTTTTAATTTTTAACTTTATTTTTTGATTTTTTAATTTTTAAAAATTTTGTTTAAAGATTTCCTTTTTTAAAAAAGATTTATTTTTAAGTAATTGCTACACACAACATGAGGTCAGAACTCAAGGTCCTGAGGCCCAGAGTTGTGTGCTCTACCAACTGAGTCAGACACCCCTATTTCTATTTCTATTATAAATAGAGAGACTAAGGTAATCTCTCTAAGCATAGTTCATTTATTCTTCAGGATTATTTATATAGAAATTCTCAGAATTACAATTACTGGAAAAAGAAAGTCTAAAATTTCTGTGGCTCATGATTGCCCAATTATTCTTTGAGAAGGGTGAATCAATTAATAGTGCCCCAAATAAATGATGATTTGTCACTCTCTCCAAGGTATGAGCAATAATTTTTTTTTTTTAAGATTTTATTCATTTATTAGTTAGAGAGAGAGAGAGAGCGAGCACAGGCAGACAGAGAGGCAGGCAGAGGCAGAGGGAGAGGGAGAAGCAGGCTCCCTGCCGAGCAAGGAGCCCGATGTGGGACTCGATCCCAGGACGCTGGGATCATGACCTGAGCCGAAGGCAGCCGCTTAACCAACTGAGCCACCCAGGCGCCCCTGAGCAATAATTTTTTACCTTTTGTTTATATTATTCTTAGTTTGTTTCCTCTCAACAATTTGTAAATGTTAAATTAATATTTTTATATCATTTTATGCAATTTTCTCTATCAAAGCCATCATCCATTTTTCCATGGTGAACTTAATAATTTCTTTAAAAATATTTATTTAAAAAAAATATTTATTTTTAGGAGCACAGTTGGTTGAGCATCTGACTCTTGATTTCGGGTCCAGTCATGATCTTGAGGTTGTGGGTTTGAGCCCCACATCAGCCTCCACACTCAGCATGGACTCTTCTTGAGGCTCTCTCTCCCTCTCCTTCTACCCTTCCCCCATTCACACATGTGCTTGTGCATGCACTCTCTCTCCCTAAATAAACAAAATCTTTAAAAACATTAGAATATTTTATATTAAGCTTTAATCAATCACTTACCATACATATTTGCTATTTTGTTACTTTTACTTTCATTATATAAAGGTTTTATTTGTATCCTTAAAAAAAAAGAATCTCATATTTAGGTAAATACACCATTTATAATTTTTTATGAATTTTCTTTAGCTAGCACTCTAATTGTGGGTGATCTATTAAACAATGGTTTAACATACATGTAACAAATTGTTCTCACCAACAATTCTGTCAACTATGTTAGAGAAGTATTCTATAATATTTGTGGCTTATATAAGTTCCAGGGCAAACTGTGTATAATAGTGGGATAGAAAAGAAAAAGAATACTCATGTTATATGTTTACTGGATTTCTTATATGTCTTCTATTACATACATTTTTCCTATCTTTTATTTTTTCCCTATACATATTTCTGAATAGTTCAGGGAAAAACTGAAAAAACTGGTTCATTGTTTGTGACAACTCTACCATACTAATATAAGGTTTTGATAAGAGGAAATTGAGTGTAGGATATATGGGAACTCTCCGAATGCCTTTCACAATTATTTTGCTAAATCTAAAACTATTTTAAAATAAAATGTTTATTATCTGAAACTCTCTATATATCCAATTTAAAATGTATTCATCCAACCCAACTTCCCAATCCCACATACCAATCTCTCTCCCCCAGGGAGGAGGACTCCAGGGAAATCATGCCAGTGTGGTGTGTTTGCATTTTGGTTCAGTCCCTGTGGCAGTGGTTCCAAATCTCCCACCACATGACTTAAGCGACCCATCAATAAAGACTCTTCCTCTTTAAGGGCCAGGGAGGTAAAATTCCACAAAACTCTACTACAAAATCCTTTGAATAACATTTCCCTCTCCAACAAATCTTGATAAATGAATCCAGCATATCTCTTTAATGTGGGATTTTAATAGCCATAATACCCAGCTCTGGAACATCAACCAAAACCAAAGACAAAAGGAAAAGTGCCATTTAACATCATTTTACTCTAGCATAAAAGACTCTTCTTTCTTAGAGAATATTTCACTGGAATTTTAGTGGACCTGACTATTTCATGGGTACCTTGGGTTTAGATTCAAAATCTTCCCAGAAATCACCACAATAAATCTTTAGACCACATCTCTTGAAATCTATTGAAAGATGGATTAAAAATTTTCTTAACAATCTATAGACAATAGAATTCTGGTCATAAAGAATACATTAACTCAATTTATAGTACAATAGACCTGCTGATCTTCCATTATCCATGTTAGGTTAACATCTGGGTCTTAAAATATTTAACTTGAGATTGTAATTGTAAATTAGCAGACATTCTCCTCTATTCTTGCTCACTTGATTGGAGAAAATGTACATGGCTAAAACACACTATGGGTGTTAGTAAATCTTGGTATTCTTCAAGATATTAGGAAAAAAAACTTACCTAGAGTTCAAGCTTGTCTTTGGATGGACAAAATACTTATTCATGAAGATGGGAACTCAAAGGAAAATAAAGATGTAGTTGGGGAAGACACTGGGTTTACATCTATACTGGATAACCAAATGGAAATATTAAGAGATTCGGTGGATATATAGGCCTAAAGGTCAGGAGAAAAAGGGATGGAATTATCGACATAAGGATAATACTTGAAACTATGCAAGTGGATGAAATTATTGAGGGGAAACATGTGAAGTGTGTCAGGAGAAAGTCCCAGATAGAATCCTAAAAATTATCAATAGTCAAAGGATAAATAAAGACAAGCCCACAAGGTTAAGATAGGTGGGCCAGAAAAACAGGAGGAAACCTACAAGAGGAGAGGGTCATAAAAACAATAGAAGGAAGCATTTGAAGAAGAAAGTAGTTAATGGTGTCAAATACTGATGAAGAGTCTACCAATAAATATTGATACATCTTTGGATTTAGAACATGGAGTTCACTAACAGAACAGATTTAAGTGCACTGGTTGGCTAGAAGTTAAACTAGAATCTGGTGAAGAGGGGAAAGAATATGTGCAAACAATGAATGAAGTTAACTCTTAACTATTTTACGAACATTCGCCATGAAGATTATAAAGGAGCTCAGTACATGGGTAACTAAACTTTTATAAAGATAAGAAACATAAGGCACCTGGGTGGCTCAGTCGGTTAAGCCGCCGACTCTTGATTTCACCTCAGGTCATGAACTCAGGGCCATGAGATGGAGCCCTGAATTGGGTTCCACACTAAGTATGGAGCCTGCTTAAGATTTTCTCTCTCCCTCTCCCTCCACCCCTCCCCTGTCCCCACTCACTCACGAAAGAATGGTCCTGGAAGGAGGGGGACATGATGATGCAGGAGAGTCCCTGAAAAGATGAGAGGGATGGGCATAAAGAATACAGATGGAGGAGTTGGCTGTGACAGAAGCAGGGACATTAAAAAGTGAGCAAAGTCAGAGAGTGTGGGCACAGATGGAGGCTGACTAGTAGATTGAACAAAGGTAGGAAGAAAAAGGAGTTCCTCAGGGGTTTCCCCAGGTGTATTTCTCTCTTATTTGAAACTTCAACTCATTGAAATTGATTGTATCATAAGAGACATTTCCTCACTTCTGATAATGGAGAAAGATTATCCACACCCATCTGAATGTGAACCTGGCTCTGGGTATTCAAAAACAGCACAAATAGATATAGAAGTTTTGTTTTGTTTTGGTTTTTTTTTTTTCTTTTTTAAAGATTTTATTTGTTTGTTAGAGAGAGAGAGCACAAGCAGAAGGAGCAGAAGGCAGAGGGAGAAGCAGGCTCCCTGCTGAGCAAGGAGTCTGATGTGAGACTCGACCCCACGACCCAGCTATCATGACCTGAGCCGAAGACATGTATAACTGAGCCACAGGCATCCTGATATAGATGTTTTTACTGTGGAATCTCTTCTCCCATCAGGACCTTTTCCCTTTTTAAAAAGCCCCCAATTTTTCTTTGACTCAGAGATTGAGACTAACATATGTAGCAAACTTTTCCTCTGAATCATTAGCCAGAGTGGATTTTCCTTGTTGCCTACTTAAGAAAAAAGGCTATGTGGATGTTTCCTAAAACTTCCCTAGATCCTACTGGCCATGGCCTTTACCCTCTAATGAATATTGAATGTTATAGCCATCAGGTCAAGTTCATCACACCTAAACAGATATAATGAAAAACATACATTTGATCTCTGTTACCAGTTCTTGACTCAGAGCTCCTAAAACTTTGGAGTCCACTGAGTTACAGGAGCGTCTTTTGTCCTATTGAGGTAATGTTTGGTGGACTCGTGGGCTCATGGATAAATTCAGGATGGGAGCTAGTTGCCAGAAAGAGCAGGCCATCACTTCTCGGCCTTTTGGCTAAGATCAAGTGTAGAAAGAGCAGGCCATGATTGGCAGACTCGGATTTTCAGGTCCATTCCCATCCTCTGGAGAGTGGAGAGGAGCTGGAGATTGAGTTAATAATTGATCATGCCTACATGATGAAACATCCATAAAAATCCCAAAAACTGCAAGGATGCCTGGGTGGCTCAATCGGCTAAGTGTCTGACTCTTGATCTTAACTCAGATCTTGATCTCAGGGTCATGAGTTTGGGCCCCACATTGTGCTCCACATTAGGCATGGAACCTACTTTAAAAAAAAAAAAAAATCCCGAAACTACAGGGCTCAGAGAACTTCTGAGTTAATGAACACATCCATGCGCCAGGAAGGTGGTGCATCCCCCATCTCCAAGGGGAAAAAATCCCTCATGCTTGGGACCCTTCCAGACTTTCCGCTATATATTCCTTTCTCTTCTCCTTCCTTCCAACCTTCAGACCATCAATTCACATCTTCTTTACAAAGGATATCTCCCCACTGTTAACAGTGTTTAAGCAGATGAGGAGTGCCTCCATCCTGCTTGTTTTAATCCTTGAGAAATCAAAGTATAATTGTCATCATCACTCAGCAGTCAGAAAACTGAAGAATCTTTGAAGGAACTTTAGACAACTTCTAGCTAAACTGCTTTCAAATAAATTTCAGGGAAGAGGAAATGGTTGATTCTTAAGGTGCTAATTTTGGGGTTATTGTGTTTAATTTGTGTGGCATGGTGAGATTTCAAAGCATTAGTGGTGCACTCTTTCCCAACTGCCCTGGTCCTCCCACAGCAGACTCTTTTGCTATAAAACAGGGAGAGAAAAATATACTACATTTTTTATCTCTAAGGTCACAAGGAAATTGCCTCCCCTACCCTTGCCCAAATAAGACCACAAAATATTACAAGAAGTAGATTCAAAGTGGGCAAATGGATTTTTCACCAGCCCCTCCATCTTTTGCCACAAATTAATAAAAAAAAAAAAAAAACTCAGGGCATCTAGGTGGCTCAGTTGCTTAAGCAACTGCCCTTGGCTCAGGTCATGATCCTGGAGTCCCAGGATCAAGTCCCACATTGGCCTCCCTTCTCAGCAGGTAGTCTGCTTCTCCCTCTGACCCTCCAACATTTAATTGGGAAATCTCAAAGTAAACAGAACATGTGTTCAGCTCCAAGTGTGGAGTATTTTGAAAGTCACAACATATAGAGCACTCTGGGTTCTAAGGGAGCAAGAGGGTAGAGAGGACAACAAGGCATATCTATTTCAAAGAAGAGATAGAAACAAACCCCTGGGTTCTCCTGCAGCTCCTAAGGGAATGGAGGAAATCCAGAAGTTTCCATGGGCCCCATGTGGGTAGACATGGATGTCCACCTTCCTGGAGGCCATCTGCAAGGCAAAGGTACACACATGACAAAGGTAAGGCATGGGGCACCTGGCTGGCTCAGTTGTAAGAGCTTGCAACTCTTGATCTTGGGTTCATGAGTTTGAGCCCCATGTTGCATGTTGAAATTACTTAAATAAATAAAACTAAAAAAAAAAAAAAAAAAGGTAGGGCATGGGCCTCCTGACATAAGTAAAAGAGAATGTAGCTAAATTTGAGAGCTATCATTTTTGACAAGTTGTTTGGTGCAAATTAAATAAATACAGACAAACTTGCCATTCACTCCCCAGTAGAAAAAGCTGAGTAAAGACCAAGAAATGAAGGGTTCCTTCCTCTACGATGTCAAACAATGATTATGTCAGCTCCTGGGAGTTTAGAATCGGGAACTGGATGAGGGGAAAGGACATCTTGAGAAGGGTCTGTGTTTCCTTCAGAATTGTTCAAACTGAAGCTGACATAGATATGATGAGATCAGACTGAAGAAAAAGAAAAGCATGAAACTAGCATGGACTAGACCAAATAAGACCATTAGGCCAGCTGAGAACCCAGGCAGGTGTAAATCAGCCATTATATATTATAACTATTTTTTACATTGTAACTGTTTTCAAAGTGTCTTTGAAAACACTGGTGACCACCATCATATTAACTTTTACTCAGGTTTCCTCATCTTTATGCAGACCTTGAACTATAGTTCTTTCTTTAAGCTATCTTTGGGATACATATAATACCCTGAATAGCTAGTAATTCTGCAACAGTCTTTCGTTTTGGTTTTTTTTTTTTTAATTCATACTTGTACATGGTCTCTCCCATACAATTACACAGGGGAGTAGACTTAACTCAGCACACATTAATCAAATCCATCAAATGCCTGACAAGGCTCAGATGCTTCTGCCCTGTGCTTGCTCTTGTCAGAAAGCCACAGAAAGCTGTGGCAGCAAACAAGTAACACATGTCATGATAATTATTTTAGCTACTTTTTTGTTTAAATTCTTTTTAAAAATTTCTAGTGAGATCAACTACCTTTAAAAGTAGAAAAAAATAAAAGTAGAAATGAATCATTAGTTAAAAGACTGTTTAATGAGAAAATATGATAAATAAGATTGCATCTCATTGTGAAAAGGGCCAACTTGACACTAAGTGATTTTTAACTAACGGTCAATGAAATGAAAACAAGTGCCTACATATGTTTCACTTGAAATCTTGCGAAGGCAAGAAAGTTCAATGAGAGTGGTGACCCAGTCTCATTTTAGTAAGATGAAAATTGCTCAACTTCTTAAAATTCATGCAGTGAAATTTTCTGATCTTTAGTCCAGCTAAATTATATGATTTTGCAACAAAACACAAAAGTTCCAAAAAAATAAGCAACTCCAACATTCCTGCCTACTGGGCCCACTTAGTGTCATCAACTAAAATTTTACATGAACAAAACTGAAATCTGACAATGAAAGATCCTCAACAGACCCATCCAAAGTTACAAGTGAGGAAAAGTCAAACTGTACCAAAAAGAGCCTGTTAAAGTCCGAGTTATAGTAAATAAGCAGATACTTACAAAAATATAATCCTCCTTCTTTTCTGCTGACATTTCTATTGAAACAAGGGCAAGTCACTTAGCTTCCTTGGCTCAAGGAGACCAAGGGTCAGGTGTGGCCTTAGGTATTGAGAACCAAAACTGCCCCCACATATTTCCAAATACCTTTGAGGGCCCATACCCATGCTCGTTCCCATCACTGATCTAAGCCCCAAATGCACAAACATATCTGATGGATTCCTTCAAAGTTCAGGTTTTAAGATTCAGATAAATGAAAACATGGATTTTCGGTTGTCTGTATTTAGCTTGTTTTTATACAGAGTCACACAAATGAACACAAGGAATCCTCTAAAAACACGGGGGCACCTGGGTGGCTCAGTCAGTTAAGCATCTGCTTTCAGCTTAGGTCCTGATCCTGGGGTATTGGGATGGAGCCCTTCATCGGGCTCCCTGCTCAGCAGGGAGCCTGTTTCTCCCTCTCCCACTTTCCCCTGCTAGTGATCTCTCTCTGTCACTCTTTCTCAAAGAAGTAAATAAATAAAATTAAAACAACAACAACAACAAAAACAGGGGGCACCTGGCTGGCTCAGTCAGTGGAGCCTGCATGCAACTCTTGATCTTGGGATTGTGAGTTCGAGCCCCGTGTTGGGAGGAGAGATTACTTTTTTAAAAAATGAACACAAGGAAGACTTTCTAGATAATACACAACTGGAGAAAAAATTGGGTTTTTAGATTCGATTATATCATTGAATAACTTGTGAAAAAACATGTCATATCTACTCTGATGATATAAAAAGGGTTGCTCAGATAAAAGCGGTGGCTGAAATATGCTTGTGGTTATTGTACATGTGCCGAAGAATTGTCTACCCAGCATTATGAAAGAAGTTGAATAAGCCGTAAAAATTGTCAAATTTATTAAGGCGTTAGTCTTTAAACCGGGGACTTTTCAGTTATTTTAATGATAAGGGTGGTAAATTCCAGAACGCATGTTTTTACATTAAAGTTGTTAGGAGTTCCAAGATAAGGTTTTGCTACAGATATTTCAAATTAAAATGTAAATAACTTCTGTGCTTTAAAAAAAAACTTCACTAATTAAAAATGTCTTAAGTGTGACTTAGTTGTAACCAGCTGGAGTATCTAAATGCTATTTTTCACCAGCTGAATGGGTTCATTCTTGTAGTTCACATTCCCTGCTCCCCGCGTTTGTGCTCACAACAGCAGAAAAAGTGTCAGCAACAAAACTAAAACCAAGTTTAGACTCAATACAAAGTAACACTATTTTTATTCTTTTGCAATTTTAAGGAATGTCAGACAGAATATGCCACTAATGAGATGTTTTTGAAATGGCACCACTGAATAACTCAGGGTTTCATGACATTTGAATACAAAGTGTCAGCCAAGTACAGTGATGATTTAGGCGATCTCGGGAATCTAATCACCAATTCCTTTTAAAAAGTGAAGCCTCGTTAGTTAAGGAAAGTGAAACTTTTTTAGGATATTGTCAGTAATTTAATGTTGATATGTAAATTTCCTAATATGGCTCTTTGAGACCTCTGAATCAGTTTAAGAGAGGGAGATTGGGATTGCAAGGTGACATGTTAAAAAAAAATTACATAGTGTGGACCAGTAGTTTTCTCAATACTGTACTACTAAACAAAATAAATACTTGTTAATATAACTATATACTATATTCTATAATTCTTCCCCAAAATGATATGTTGGCATTCTAACCCCCCAGTACCTGTGAATGTGACCTGACTTCAAAAAATATGGTTTTGCATGGGCACCTGGGTGGCTCTATCGGTTAAGTGTCTGCCTTCAGCTCAGGTCATGATCCCAGGATCTTGGGATCGAGCCTCACATCAGGCTGCCTGAGCAGGGGGGAGTCTGGTTCTCTCTCTCCCCCTGCCCCTCCACCCTGCTCATGCTCTCTCTCTCTCTCTCTCTCGGTCACTCTCTCCTATATGAATAAATAAAATCTTCAAAAATAAAAAAATAGGGTGCCTGGGTGGCTCAGTGGGTTAAAGCCTCTGCCTTCGGCTCAGGTCATGATCTCGGGGTCCTGGGATCAAGCCGCACATCGGGCTCTCTGCTCAGCAGGAAGCCTGCTTCCTCCTCTCTCTCTGCCTGCCTCTCTGCCTACTTGTGATCTCTGTCTGTCAAATAAATAAATAAATAAATTCTTTAAAAATAATAATAATAAATAAATAATTTAGAAATATATATGGTTTTGCAGATGTAATCAAGTTAAGATAAGGTTCAACTCTCTTAACCCAAATATTGGTGTCCTTATAAGAGAAAACAGATACAAGAGAGGAGATCGCCATGTGAAGACAGAGCCTCACGCAGAGGGAAGGCAGCCATGGGAAGATGAGGCAGGCGGGAGGCAGCTTACCTCAAGCCAAGCAGGGTCAAGGGGCTGCCAGACACTGCAAGAGGCAAGGAAGGGTCCTGCCCTGGAGGCTTCACTGGGAGCACTGCCCTGCCAGCACCTTGATTTCTGGAGGTCTAGCCTCCAGAACTGAGTGAGAATAAATTTCTGTTGTTTGAAGCAACTGGTTTGTGGTAGGTTGTGACAACAGCCCCAGGAAACTCCTATAACTCCCATTTCAGTTGTCTACGAACACCAAAATGGCATCCTTGCTGCCTAACTTTTTAATAAAGGTTGTAATTTAGACTTCATAAATGTTCTAATTAAATATAGCTTTTATCAATATTGTGTACTACAGTTTACACAAGATTACATTTGAAAAGAGGACACTGCTGCGAAAAACATAAACTAAAAGAAGAAAGTTCAATTTCAGTGCCTCAGTTCAACCACCTTATTCCACTCCTTAGCCCACCAAGGCGTAGAGGGAGGGAAATGATACGCTCAAGGCGAAAAAGCAAATCCGCAGCAGAGAAGGAGCTAGGGCTTTTACATCTCTTGATTTCTAACCCAGGAATTTTCTCCTGCCCCTTGGGATGAGGCTTCACTCTCCACGGCTGGAAGCCAAGAATGATTTGAAAAAGACAGTCTTTCCAGGATAAAAATATCTAAACAGCGTGGTTCCCACACAGTGCTCTCAGGGGATTGCCTTTCATATTGAAATAAATACACATTTTTTAGCATAGGCAGGTCTAGCGTTTGTCATAAATCTACAAACAATTCTCATGTGTTTGGGTAGAGGGCTGAATTCTGCCCTTTCTGATGGCAAAAGCAAACAAACTTCAAACACTTGTGTTCTGTTGAGTCAGAGGAAGAAAAAAGAACAAGAGAAAGGGGGACTTAAGACGGCTACCACTCCCAATGTGAACAATTACTTCTTTTCCGCCCTAGGAGATTCCCGATGAAAAAGAAAAGAAAAGAGTGGTAACATCCCCATATTGCCCATCATGCTTGTGTTGCTGAGAGAGTAACTTTTAGGGGTTATTTGGGTCCTTATTCGGGAAGACAGACACCCCGATATTGTATTTTGTACACTTTTCAGAAGTTTGCTCCGGTTTAACCTCTTGACTGAGTTCTTGCCTTGGTCGAATTCTCTCCGAAGGTCGCGGTCAGAGGGGCCTCCCAAACAACAGGCTGCTGGGAGAAAAGACCCACACCGGGGAAAAGAAGGCAGAGGCAGCGGTGCCTTCTTTGTGTCCGGAAATCATCAGTGATATGGAAGGTCAAGCGGGCGGGGCTGAGATGGAAACAGTGTGTTTCCGTGTTAGAGAGGAATGTTCGCGGGATGGGAAAAACCTGAAAAGAAGAAGACAGTAGACTTGTACCGAAGCTTGGGAGTGGAAGGCTGCAAGTCAGGTACTTCCAGAAGTATCGAGATGTCCTCGGCAAAACGTGACTTGTGAATGGGGCCACTGGCAAAGAAAAAGTTAGGAGCTAAATGTCGTGAAGAAAAGAGGTTCAGTCCTTGGTTGCTGAGAAAACGAAACTGTCCAAAGGAGCCTGTTTTTCTCAATGCTGAACTGCCTGCCCCTGTAGTTCTGAACTCCAGCATCATGACTGGGAGGCATGGGTGGGTTGCTCCCAGCCCAGGAGGACTCACACCTTGTGTTTCCAAATGTGCTGTGTCTCTAGTCAGATGTAGAATTTTCCATAAACCTAAAAATCATCACCACCACCAGAAAGCTTTCCGAATTAGCCGGAGAGGGTTTGGCACACCGTTCTGGCTGCAGGAAAGGAGAGCCGCTAGGGCTGGGTTTGTGTTTTCACACGGGCTTTGCGAACCCCTTACCAAAGGCTGACGGTGAATGCCACAAATAAAATTTGAAGCCATCTCATTCTTCTTTCAAGCTTCCAGGAAAAGCTTGTCACCAGATTTGTTTAAAAGGATTCCATCTCATGTGAGTGATTTCTTGGCTCGAAGAACCTTTCCTTTCATGTGATGTTAAGAGCCTGTGCACCACATTCTTTCAAAAGGCAAGTTTTTCTTTCACAAGCAAAAAGCAAGCTCATGGAACCTATCACAGTCCTAAACAAAGCTACATTTCAGTATTCCAATTGCCAAGCCTTAGGAAAGCCTGCAGTGCACCTACCACAAAGCCTGAACTGTATCTTCCTTGCTTGGCCTGAATCCATCAGGATTTTGTAATGGTACTTTTTTCTTCTTCCTCTTCTTCTTCTTCTCCTTCCTCTTCCTCTTCTTCTCTTCCTCCTTCTCCTCCTCCTCTTTCTCTTCCTCCTCCTGCTCCACTTTCTCCTTCTTCTTCTCCTTCTCCTCCGTTTCCTCCCTCTCCTCTTCCTCCTCCTCCCTCTTCTTTTCGGCGAAAAAGGAAACACTTTTCTTTGTTTCTTGGTGCTAAAATCATAAATGGGCTTTCTTACTGCATTGGAAAATAGGACTACAACACTAAAGACTCTGTTGACTCCGAAGCAAACACGTGTGCCCCAATACTCTGGAGAAGAAATCAAAGGCACTTCATGGTGTCCGCTGCCTGCAGCTGGGGTCTCTCTCCAGGCAAACAAGAAGGTGGAGACACACAGAGAAGGACCTCAGGCAGCATTCTGTTGAAGCGAAACGGGTTGATGTGTGATGGGAATAAAAATTGCTATCTTGCCCCGCACCACAGGCCATGTTCCCTGTCTACTCACCTACTTAATGATGTGCCCTGAGATCCAGGGAAATCAGCAGCCAGCTCACAGCCACACAGACCCATCCCTTTCCTGTTTTTTGTTTGTTTTTTGACATGAAGTCGTTAGTGGGCTTTTGAGGTCAAGTGAAAGATTTGACACAGAATACGAGCAATGCAGCTCTCCAGGGATTTTTCAGACTTGGTGGTTTGAAATTAGTTTTACTCCTCCACAAAAGACTGTGAGGCAAATGGGTATGTTATACCATTCATTGTATTTGGTATGGGCAGAAAAGTGGAACACTTTTATTTAGGAACTTCTGCTTTCTCCACTTTAACATATTTTTTCCAGAAGAAAGCTTAGCACATTAAGTACACAAGTAACCAGATGATGTTTCACTTTTCTTTATGTCCACCAAAAATGAGCTGTAAGCTTATCAAGAACTTCAAAGTAGAAGATCTTGTGCCCTCTGTTTTTAGGATAAAAGAGAAGAGATAGCAAAATAGAGGATTTGTCAGATGGGATGGGGATCAAATCATGGCTCAGTCACAGACTTGCTGAGCTATCATGGACACACAACCCAAACTCCAGCAACTTGTCTTGTCTGTAAGATGGATCTGATGCAGCCTTCCTTTCAAAGTCATTGCGAGAATTAGAGATAATGCATTATGTAAAGTACCTATCACATAATTCGTGTCATTATTGGCCAAGCTACTAATGCCTAATAAAAATTACGTGCTTAAAATATATTTGTCTTGGGATGCCTGGGTGGCTCAGTCGGTTAAGCTGCTGTCTTCGGCTCAGGTCATGATCCCAGGGTCCTGGGATCCAGTCCCGCATTGGGCTCCTTGCTCAGCAGGGAGCCTGCTTCTCTCTCCCCCTCTGCCTGCTTATGTGCTCTCTCTCTCTCTCTGACAAATAAATACAATCTTTAAAAATAAATATATATATACGTATATATGCATATATATACGTATATATGTGCATATATACGTATATATATATATATATATATGTTTGTCTTGTGGGTGAATGAATAAATGAATATTTATAAATGATTCTGCTTAGAGTCCCTCAATTGTCTGTGAAATAGTTAATATCCTAAAACAGTGCCTCTCCTACTTTAAGGGACCTACTCAACACCTATGGATCTTGTTAAAATGCACTTTCTGGGTCAGGAAATCTACAGTGAAGTCTGAAACTCTGCATTTCTAACAAGTTCCCAGCCCATGTTGACACTTTGACTTTTAAATTCCTAGATAATTCCATTATCGAGGAACAGACCAACCAGTTCTTTAAATACTCACGTGACACCAAAATACATTCTATCCGAAGAGAAACTCAACACCAGTTAGACACAATTGTTTTTTCCCCACCAGGGCAACTAAGGATGGATTCTCAACAGTATTATGATCTTGGCTCAAGTGATCAAGGAGTTCAATGCCAGTTCTCTCATCAATGAACTTATCACATGCGATGAGCTAAGAAACAAATTGCAGCCCATCCTTCTTAATAAGAGTTGGGTCACACCTACCCCCCAGCTTTGTCTGAGAAGTCAGAAAACATCTGATATTTTTCATGGTAACTAGAAACTGAGTTTTGGATATCTCCATAACAAATCCAAGAATACATGTGAGAATAACATTTATTTGTAATTCCACATCAGTTTGTTTTGTGTCCATTATGTGCCAGGCAACATAAACTCCAGAACAGGGGAAGGAGAGGACGAGAGAAATAAGGTTCCTGGTTCCATGGAGCCAACAGTCTAGGGGAAAAGACACAATGACACAGATGGACACAAATATGATCAGTCCTTTGGTGCCCCAGGACCCTCAGCTAAAACAGGGAATCCTAAGTGAGATTTTTTTTTTAAAAAATCAAAGATAGAGGGAAAAAATAGAGAACAGAATAATCTGGTTTCACTATAAGGCTGGAAATTACTGAATGCATACACTATATACTTGGGATTGGGATCTTTTTTTTCTTACAGAGAGTGAAAGTAATTAATCATTGAAAAATAATACTTCAAAAGCAAAGTGCTTTGTAAAGCATTGTTAGCCAAACAGCTTTTCACTTGACTCCCACAGGTTTTAATTATAAAGAGGAGAGTAGGTATGAATTTGCTTCATGAGTCTCAGTAAGAAGACTTGAAGTTTCATTTTTCTTAAAGTTTTATAAATCAAATTAGGGATGCCTGGGTGGCTCAGTTGGTTAAGCGGCTGCCTTCGGCTCAGGTCATGATCCCAGCATCCTGGGATCAAGTCCCACATCGGGCTCCTTGCTCAGCAGGGAGCCTGCTTCTCCCTCTGCCTCTGCCTGCCACTCTGCCTGCCTGTGCTCGCTCTCTCTCTTTCTAACATATAAATAAAATCTTAAAAAAAAAAAGAAAGAATCCTATAAATCAAATTAACTTCAGTTTTGGTCCCAACCTACTTTCACCTAGTAGGATTAATGGAAAATCCAGTGTAACATGGTTTAGAAGGATGGCGGGCATTCGGGGGAAAGTCTTCCCATCTGTTTCCCTAAGATCATACAAGAATTCCTGGAGATGATACAGGGCTTGGGAAATGAGGGGAGGTGTTTTAGTGGTTGTCGTGATAACCGTGTTCCTTCTGCAGTGAAGATGCTGACAGACTGGTCACCATCACCTCCAGGAAGCTCTGAGATGCAATCCCAGCTACCCTTTGCTCTTGCCTCAGGCTCACCTGGAGACATACTCTGTGACACTCTCAAAACCCAGAGCCTCACTGTCCAGTCTCCACACACAGTCTCGGGTGCTGCAGGCTGACTCTCCCCAAAGTCGAGGGAGTTTCTTCCTGAATCAGCCTTTAACCAGCCCTGCCACCCTCCTCTTATTCTCTGAGCCATCCAGTTTGTTCACCGTCAATGACCCTGAAATACAAAAACCTGAGGTACCTGGGCAAAACAGTCCGTTGAGTGCCCCACTCTTGGTTTGGTCTCAGGGTGTGATCTCAGGGTCATGAAATTGAGCCCCAAGGCCAGGCCTACACTCAGTGGGGAGTCTGCTTGAGATTCTCTAACCCTTTCCCCCTGCCCTTCCATCTCCCCTCCCCCATGTGCTCATGCTCTCTCTCTCTAATAAATAACCCTTTAAAAAAAAAAGAAAAAAAATATATATATATAAACCAACACTTTCCCTATGGGGTTGCAAGGTAAAAGCAAATTGCAGAACCACTCAGATCTTTAAGAAACAATGCTAAGCTCATCTTCTGAGTAGGAGTGGTAATTGAAGATACTTTATGCTTCCCGGAAGCAAAATTAAAACCCAGGGCATCAATTACTTTTTCCTTAATAATTCACAACTGTGATAGAAGTATTTACAAAATTCTATCATATAATTTCTCTACAAACCAAAATCTATTTCCACAAGCGTACAGTCACATGTTAGTTCAACAGAAACATTAACTAGTTTTCATTTCCTCTCCATCTCAGCTACCATGGCTATTGTACTCAATTCTTCTCATTGATGTCTCATTTGGGCAGATTTCATTAATCCTTTGAGACTTCCCTCCAGTTATCTCCAGGAGTCCTGTTTTTATGCATGGATCTCATTTCTAACTCCCTGACTCACCTAGGCTAGTTGTCATCTCATAAACCCTTCATGGATGGAAGAACTCAAGTGTCTTGTCTACATCAGCAAGAGTGATTTGCATCCCATCACATTTCCCCCACCTCCACGCTACATACAACAGAAACCACCACTACAATCTCCCTCTGGAGCAGTATCAACTTAGGCTGAGAAGGATATTCAGATCAGTCTAAATTGTCATAATTCTGGAACCAATATTCACTTTCTCTGTTTACTCCCTTAACAGATACATAAGACCCATTTAGTGGGAGGAAAGTGGGACCACCCATATTTCTTAAGAAATAACCACTCAGGCAGGAGATCAAAACCCAAAATTCTGAAGAAATCCTTATGATTGTGAAAGGAGAAGAAACAAAAGAAGAAAGCACAGGCACTTAAAAACCATAAAAAGTTTGATGTCAAGAGAGGGGAGCTTTGACTAAACAGGGATAAAAAGATTTCTGAGAAGAGAGTGGCCTCTCTGACAAAGATGGGCAGTTTTACAAAAGTTTCTAGGGGCAGAGAGCTTTAAAGACAGGGACTGGGTGGTCCTGGCCAGCGTGAGAGAACACTGGTTTTTCCTGGCTCGCTCTCACGCTCAATCTCTCCAATGTTCCACACTTCTGCCATCTGTAGCAGCTCAGGAGTTGTTGTAAGAGAGATTTAGGAGCAGCAATATGATGGGTAAAGAGGCTAAAAGAATGATCTGGAGCTTGAATTTGCACAGAATCTCACAATTCATACATAGGTTATAGGTTACCTGTCGATTAAAGTGACAAAGCTATTTAAAGGTATTTTCATTTATAATATACATAAATTTCAAAAAATATCCATCAACCTAGTCAAATATGTATTTTTTTAAATGTGAAGTAGTTTTTAGGGGTGAGGGTGGATGGATTTTTGAAAAAGCTGTTATGTTGTACCTCTACCTTCAACCTCAACAGATGACCTTGAGCTTTTAAGACAAAGTGAATTCACCTATCAAGAACTTCTTTTGTTTCCTCAACTGTAAAATGGGGATAAGAATATCTCTCACAGGGCACGTGGATGGCTCAGTCATCAAGCATCTGTCTTCAGCTCAGGTCATGATCCCAGGGTCCTGGAATCAAGTCCTGTATCATCAGGCTCCTTGCTCAGCGGGGAGTCTGCTTCTCCTTCTATCCCTCCCCTCTGCTCGTGATCTCTCTCTCTCTCTCTCTCAAATAAATAAATACAATCTTTAAAAATAAATAAATAAAAATAAAAGATTATCACATAGCAGTGTTGTGAGGAGGACTGAACAAGTTATAATTTGTGAAGCACTTGGATCAGCAGCCAGGGTGGGAAGCATTAAGTGTTCCCACTTAAGCAGTTGTAATTATTATCCCTCAAGCTCCCCCCAGCAGACCTATAAACCCACCTATGACTGTACCTACCTTCCTCCTCCTGCTCCAAGAAAGGTAATGTTCCTCCTCCTATCTAAGCCCCTTATGCTCTGGAGATCCCATCTTTCCAGCCTTCCATGGGATATATTAGCAATTACTTTCCCTCATTTCTGTATCTTCAACTTTGTCCTCTCCATAGGCTCCTTCCCATCACAAGAAACTAAACTTTTAATTCATTTACTTTTCTACAGCACTAAATCCATATTATAATGCCTTTTTCACTTTTTAGACAGATTGTTGCTAATTACTAGCTTTGGATCCAAACTGAACTCATGATCTCCACATCTATCTGTTCTTGGAGACCCTTGGTTCAGTTTCTCTAAAGCCCCCAACATCCAATATCCACCATAAAATTAATCAATTTTTCCTGTATTAGTCAGGGAAAAGTAGGTTATGCTGCAGCACAAACAACCCCTCCTGTCAGTAGCTTAAAGTGACTGAGGTTTATTTCTTACTCAAATTATACACCTGTTGCATGTCAGAGGGGTGTCTGCTCCAGGCTCCCTCGATCAGGGATCTAGGCTGGCACAGAGGCTCCGCCATCTGAAACACATCAGTCAGAGAAGTAGGGGGAAGGAGATAAAAAGCGACAATTTGCTCCAGCCCTTAAATGTTTCCTTGAAACATCTCCTTAAATGTTTACTTGAAAGTATATGTTCTTTCTACAAATCAAAACCACAATGAGATACCACCTCACACCAGTCAGAATGGCTAAAATTAACAAGTCAGGAAATGACAGATGCTGGCGAGGATGCAGAGAAAGGGGAACCCTCCTACACTGTTGGTGGGAATGCAAGCTGGTGCAACTACTCTGGAAAACAGCATGGAGATTCCTCAAGAAGTTGAAAATAGAGCTACCTTACGACCCAGCAATTGCACTACTGGGTATTTACCCTAAAGATACAAATGTAGTGATCCAAAGGGGCACGTGCACCCAAATGTTTATAGCAGCAATGTGCACAATAGCCAAACTATGGAAAGAACCTAGATGTCCATCAACAGATGAATGGATAATGAAGAAGCGGTATACATATACAATGGAATACTATGCAGCCATCAAAAGAAACGAAATCTTGCCATTTGCAATGATGTGGGGAACTAGAGGGTATTATGCTTAGCAAAATAAGTCAATCAGAGAAAGACAACTATCATATGATCTCCCTAATATGAGGAAGTGGAGATGCAACGGGGCGGGGGGGAGGTTGGGGGTAGGAAAAAAATAAATAAAAGAATAAATAAAAGAATAAACAAGATGGGATCAGGAGGGAGAAAAACTATAAGAGACTCTTAATGTCATGAAACAAAGTGAGGGGGGCTGGGGGGAGGGGGGAGGGAGAGGGTGGTGGGGTTATGGACATTGGGGAGGGTATGTGCTATGGTAAGTGCTGTGAAGTGTATAAACCTGGTGATTCACAGACCTGTACCCCTGGGGCTAATAATACATTATATGTTTATAAAAAAATAAGAAATTTTTTAAAAAAGTATATGTTATTTCCACTCATATTTCACATGGCTATAATTCAAGGAGATGAGATGTAATCCATGATGCACTCAGGAGGACAGGAGAAACAGTGCCGAGTAGCCCATATGTCTACAAAATTGGAAATGAGGAGTCCCCCTCATGCCTACTACATCTCCTTGTGGCTAACAAACAGGATGAATAAACTATTGCTCTTGTCTTTTGATCTTATCCAATTTTTACTATTTTCCCAAAAGACAAATTATATATACATTATACTCACAGGAAATACATTCCAAGACCTCCAGTGAATGACTGAAATCATGGATAGTAGCAAACCGTATACATACCATGTTTTGTCCTATACATATGTACCTATGATCTAGTTTAACTACAAGTTAGGCACAGTAAGAGATTAACAACAGTAATTATAAAATAGAACAATTATAATATTCAATAATAAAACTTCTGTGAATGTGGTCTCCTTCCAAATTTATTACTGAACTATACCTACCTTTCTTGTGATGATGTTAGATGATAAAATGCCTACATGATGAGAGGAAATGAGGTGAATGATATAGGCCCTGTGACGTAGCGTTAGATTTCCACTGACCTTCCGACCTTACATCAGAAGCAGGATTATCTGCTTCCAGATACCAGTTGACCATTGCTAACTGAACCCTTGGAAAATGAAACCATGGATAAGGGGTGACTACCAAATTTACATTTTGCAACAAGCATGAAAATATAATATTCTTCCAAAAGTCCTATAGAACAATTCTCTTACCAAAAATTAAGTTCACCAAATATGTATTATATGTTTCAGGAAAAACCTGTTCTTTGAACTGGCCACCGTGGGTCATCACCTCTACCTCCAAGGAAAAATGAAAGGTGTCAGAACCCCTCCCCATTTTCTAAAAAGCTCTGCGTTGAGTCTAAAATGTGCACCTGTAAAAACCAAATGAGCTATGCTAGATCATATTTTCTAGAGTGTTTGGACTTTTAGAGCAATTCTACCTTCAAAGATTGAAACAGAAACTAATAAAATTTTTGCATATAGGCAGTGGTTGAGCAAGAGCAGGAAGGGCAGGAGATAGAACAGAACTGCTAAGTACACCTTTTTAATATCTAGTATTGACCTTTGAATGGTGTTTTTTTCAATATATTCAAAATAATATATACTTATTTATATCTTATATATATCATATATAACATGTATTATATAATATATATTTAAAATATAATATAAATATATATTTATATATTGAAAATAATAAATTCAAAAAAATAAATTCAAAATAATAAAAACAAATGAGTAGGTTAAAAAAAAACCAAACAGGGGCACCAGGGTGGCTCAGTGGGTTAAAGCCTCTGCCTTCAGCTCAGGTCATGATCCCAGGGTCCTGGGATC